>ML790970.1:223657-238736 GCA_009831015.1 Picea engelmannii
ACAACTTATCATTCTGAAACAGATGGGCAAACTGAGAGAGTAAATCAAGTCATGGAAGACATGCTTAGGATGTATGTAATGGATAATCAAACCCAGTGGGAGAAGTACCTACCTTTGGTAGAGTTTGCCTACAATAATAGTTATCATAGCTCCATCGGAATGCCACCCTATGAAGCTTTGTATGTAAGGCCATGCAGAACGCCATTGAGTTGGGATAGACTAGAAGACCGAGTAACAGTTGGGCCAGAATTGATTCAAGAAATGGATGAATAGGTGATTCAGATTAGGCAAAGACTAAAGGAAGCACGGGATAGGCATAAAAGTTATGCGGATGCACACAGGACCGACCGAAGTTATGAAGTGGGAGACCAGGTTTTCATTCGTATCAGGCCTAATAAGAGTACCATATGGTTTAGGAAGGGGACAAAGTTGTCACCTCGATTTATAGGACCGTTCAGAATCCAAGATAAAATTGGACCCGTTGCCTATCGTCTCGTACTGCCACCCCACTTGCATAAAACTCATAATGTATTTCATGTATCTGTTTTATGTCATTATGTTGTTGATGAATGACATAAACTAAATTGGAAGGAATTGCAGGTATCGGACGTGGGAACCCTCACGGTAGAACCGTTACGCATATTGGACCGTAGGGTCCGACAGCTCAGGAACCGTCTGGTAGACCAAGTTAAGGTCCAGTGGGACAAGTATAGTCCAGGATCTGCTACTTGGGAAGATGCCGAGACACTATGGCGAGACTATCCCTCACTTTTTTGACCACCTCGAGAATATGTTTCTTGAAGGTTGGATGTATGCAACACCACCTTTTGACTTAGACAGCCAGGATCACCTGAGGCCTATATACTTTATTTTCTAGTCACAATGAAACTATTAAGTGATACACTTAAACTTTAAAATTTATGAACTTTTATGAATGTTTAAATGTTAGTGATGATGATGTATATGATGAGATCTACTATGTGAATGTAAATTTTACGAGTGTTTAAATTTTATTGATGATGATGTATATGATGTGGCATATTGTGAGAATGAAGAATTTTATGAATGTTTAAATACTATTAGAATGATGTTGGATATGATGCAATCTATTTTGGTAAATGATAATCTTATGAATGGGATATTATGAGATCTATTTCTAACTAGAAAACTTTGATGTTAAATTATCGGTACAGGGATACCAAATTGAAATGATGATAATATGCAAGTACATGATGATAATGCATAGAAATGTATGAGTTTGTGTTATAGACTAATCTGCAGGTTGTGTGCTAGGAAATAGCCAAGGGATAATGATGATGAGAGTGGATATCAGGACCACTAACCGAGAAACATTTTGGTATGAATATTGTATGTGGAATTTATATTGGTTTGGATGTATTGCTATGATATGTGGACCAGTGCAGGATTTCAGGTGATGACACTGCCCAAAACCGAATAAATGATGACAAAACCCCCAGCAACACGGTGCCACTGTATATTCCATTGTAGGGTGTGGACCCTAGTTATGATTAGGAGGGGTGGAGGCATTTCCCACCGTATATCCTCTGAAACATGAAGTCATGGGAGGACAGTGTTAGTTCATGCTCCCTAAGACGTGTGATGATGACTATCAGATGCCTGCTAGGGAAGCTTGGTTGAGATCGTGACACTTCCGCTTACGGGTTTTATTTGGAGTTAGGTCAATATAGTTGACGCTCCAAGATAGTCTAGCAGAGGGAGGATAGGAATGGATATGGAAGTAGGTTAGGGAGGAAGGATGAGTATAGATAGTTGAGAAAGTATGGAGATTTGTCTTGTGGTGGAATTTAATGTTTTCCCTTCAAAAAAAAAAAGAAATGTGTATATATGAATATTCATAATTACGTAACTAAACCACAGTTGTCTAAATAAAATTGTTGAACCGGATAATAGTAATTAAAGGATTTCTCCAACAATTGATTGGTTTGTTGTCTTTTATAAAAGACTAGTCTTGCTAACTGGATTGGATGCATACATAAATTACTAAAGAATGATAGTTTTGATTATTAGTACATGCACGAGACTTGTATTAACTAGCTACACCTGCATTTCTTGTACATATACAATAGTATGTATGAGTTTTCTTGACTTACTTACTGATAATGTTGGTTAATTGTTATGAATGTGTGAACCATGTTTCTTTTCCTTTGTACCATAAGATACCTTAACTTCGGGACAAAGTTTCTTGAAGGGTGGGTGTATGTAACAACCCTAGTTGAATATATGCTTAGGGAGTATTAAGTAAAAATTTATTAGGTAATTAATTTTTCCTAACATGTTATTAACTAAAAAAAGATTGGTATAATGATATTAATTAATTAATTAATGGTTATAATTTTGATTAATTAATTAATTACCTATTACATTCAATGGCATGGGTATTAAATTTAACAGGGTTAATAAATTTAATTGTTTAAATTAAAGGATTACGTATACGAAGGGGATAAGGAGCATTAATAATCGGATAAGGAGCATTAATAAACAGATAAGACAATGAATGAATGGATAAGGAAATGAAGGAGGAGGAAAGGGTCGGTGAAGGAGGGATATGAGGGGAGGAGGCTTACGGAAGAAAGGAGAATGATCATTATTATTATTTTTTAGGGTTCTCTTGGATTTGGGGGGGGTTCATAGGTTGAGTTCTATAGTCGGGAAGGATCATTACGGGGGGCACCAGTTTGCTGGGGGTTTTGGGCACGGGGTCTAGGATATCCATATGGTATCTTGGAGCTAGGAATCTGTCCTAGTTGGCAGGGAGGAAACAAGGTTTGGGCAGAGTTGGTCAGCGCATTAGGAAACAACAAAGTAGCGGGCTGGAAAACCGAGTCGATGGAGAAATTAGCATCAGGAAGAGGTAAAATTGTTTTATTCTGTTATGAAATTATTATTCGTTGATAAATTTAACATGTGTATGTGCTGAATTAAAAGAAATTATTGAGTTTTCTGCAATCAAGTATAAGTTATTGTTTCAGTTTATGGAATTAATTGATGTTAAATTAATATGGTTATTACAATTCAAAAAATGTGTACATGAATTCATACAACTCTCAACAGCAAAATAATCCTCATCAATTTGTTTACAATGGCCTTCAACAACATATACAATAAACTCTAGTAGCCTCATTTGGGAATAGATTACATATATTTATACATGGAGAGGATTCTTGAGCCTTCCCTCCAACCTACCTTATTGTTTTCCTATCATAATTAAAATCTATATATTACTAAGGCTTATTATAATGAATGCACATTTACAAACTAGAAAAGACTTGGTACTCAAATTTTGTACAATCCTATATGCATTAAAGAGATTAAAATTGTATGTGATCTTATAAAATGGCTCAAGCCTCCAAACATTAAAGGGATTTAATTACAAATGCTTCAAAAATTTAAGATGATGCCCTCTCCTTTGGAATTCAAAACAATTTGAATTGTGTGCGTTCAATGCAGAGCTGTCCTCCACTCGGCCTCTTTAAATGTTGATGGCAATGCTCCTGCATCATACTCCTCTAGACAAAATATTCATGGACTCCTATCCATGAGATCCTGCATTGTCTTTCCATGTTTTTGAATATCAGGTTCAGTTACCTAACTGGAATCCTCTACTGAATGGTCTTTCCATTTCACTAGATACTCATAGTGAATATTCCTTCTGGTCTTCTTAGCAATTCTCTGATCTATAATTTTCTCTATCTGTGGATTTTCTGCTGTGGGTATCTACTTCTCCGAATGGATCTCCTTCTGATCATCTGATTGTTGATACTGAGAGGGGGGTGAATCAGTATCAAGTACAATTTAAAACCTTTTTCAACTTATACTTAAACCATTCAATTATATCCAATTAGCAATGAACAATAGTATAAGAGTTACACCAATACACCATAATACACCATGCACAATATATGAGAAATAATCAATAATTATTGTTCAAGGGAAGTAATGAATTCCAAAGGTAGCTACAGCTTCCAAGTGTAAAGGGAGGGATAAACCTCCAAGAGGAAGATACAATCTTCCAATATCAAGAGAGAGTTGAACTCTCCATCCTTGCCCCTTCCTTCTGCCCAAGAATATACGAGAGATAATAAAACTTCACATTAAATCATCACCATCAACCAACCATCACATAGAACCTAATAATGCTTCCTGAGACTTCTTCAATTTCTACAATTATTCAATTCTTAGAATACTCTTATCCTATAGATAATATTATTCAGTTTATTCTCTAAAAATTCTCCAAGATTCCCTCCTTGAATCCTCCACAAAAACAAGTTATAAAGAGAATGGTAAACCTTGTTCAATTCTGGTTTATTCAGGAGACCGAACTTGTACAGAATGCCCCGCGCTCAATATTTAATGTCAGATTCTAAAAATCGCACACAAGAAACTAAAGTCCGTACTCTTTCTAATTAAGTTTGTCCCACTTCATTTGGATTCTCGATGAAGAATTTATGACTATTTTATCTGGAACACATGTTTATTGACTAGCTTCAGGACTGGTCAAAAACCCTATCTTCCACAAAGTGTATCTCCATAATTATAGCGAATCAAGAGATTAAATTTTTACCATAGGTACCTTGATATGTCTTCTCAATACAATAGCAATTTCACCATCTGAATCGTTCTAGAAAAAAAATTATAGCAACAATTGTAAGATAACCTGAAAATAACATACCTTGGAACACATCACCCAAATACTTCATCCTCCCTTGAAATCCGGCTTTCTTTACTTCTGATTTCCTCTGAAATTCAACTTGTATCAAATGAATGTATAATGATGTGTATTTATACCATTTATGTCACTTCCTTTTAACATTAGGGCCGACCTGACACTTTTTTATTTTGTAATTCTTTTCTTTAATTATCTTAAGGGCCTACATGTACTTCCTTCTTCAATTCACTTTGTCATCTTCAAAAATTCATTTCTCCTCAACCATGAGGATCCACGTGACGTGCCACATACCACCAAAAACAACATGATGTATATTATCCATCCATGGGTGTTGTATATGCATGTGCATTGTCCTTCATGTACAAATACCTTCATCAATCTTGAGGTCCAAAACCCATGACTAGGGTTGACATCAATGACAACAACCAATATTCCAACAATCTCCCCCTTTGTCATTGATGGAAACACTCATGCTCCCCCTATCATCATGATCCCAATTTCTCTGCCCCTTTGAAATCAATGAAAAAGGTTAGGGTTGCTCCCCTTGAATTTAATGGAAAGATGTAACTCTCTTCTTTGGGGCTACTCCCCCTGAACATGTGGCACTCAATAATACTTCATCCTTATTTTTGGTCTTTGAGACTTTTTCTTCCTTAGAATCCTTTTGTGTGGCTTCTGTCTTCTCTCTCTTCTTCATGTCTAGGATGTATATGTTGTTCGATCTTCTTGTTGCAGTTGCAACCAATCTTCCTGAGTTATTTTCTCTGATTTTACATTTTTGGGAGTCAAATGTAAGAGTGTATCATTGATCACACATTTTACTAACACCGAGTAGATTATGATTCAAGTCTTCAACCAATAGAACATTCTTTGCTTTTACATTTTTTCTTCCAAGCTCTACTACACCTTCCCCAAGTATTTTGGCAGACGATTCATATCCAAATGCAACATTGCCACCCTTTCTCTTCAAGCTAATGAATTTGCCTTGATCCTCGGTCATGTGTGAAGAACATCCATTGTCTATGTACCATTCATATTCTTCTTTACATTCTTTAGTTGTTAATGCTATTCAACAATATTCATTGTTTGGAATCTCTTTCCTTCTCCATATTGTGGTTGGCATAGGGACATCTTCATTCATATATCTACAATCTCGTGCTTTGTGACCAAGATAATTGCATTTGTAGCATACAATATTTTTGTCCATCAATGGGTAAAATGAATTATAACTTCTGTTGACAAATCCATGATTATTTCCATATCTTTTATTTACACCATTCATGTTTTTTGCGTATTTGTTCCTTTCATCGATTTTGCAATTAATTGCCTTATGTCCAAAAATTTTTCAAGTATAACAATGACCAAAAAAGAAATTTTGATACCTGGGAGTAAGTGACTTTCTTTGTGATGTAGTCCATATGGGTTCATGATCTACTCTTCTGTAGTTTCCTTCATACTGATTGAATCTTCTTTGATTCCTGAAGGTAGGAGGTCTTCTTGGATATTCATCTCTTTTGTAATCATTCCTTCTTTCTTGTATCCTGGTCCACTTCTCATCAATTGTCTCTGTATCTCTTTCTTCAACCTTCTTGTTGGTATTTGCATCTTCTTTATATGAAGTTTCACCCATGCATCCAAGATGTGTTAATTATTTTGGCACTTGAGAGTTTCTTAAGCTCTTCCTCGATGAGACAACTTCGTGTTCAAGTTTCTCACAATCTTATTCTTTCTTTATCATTTGGGCCTTCTTTACTTTTGCTATTCTTATTACTTATTCAAGTAGAGTTTTCAAGGAAATGGTTTCTTCTCTTAGTTTATAAAAGTATTCTGATTGTTTCTTTAAGCTTACAACTGTCTTTTCATAACTACCCAATTCACTTCTTAGTTTTCTACGCGTGTCTTTGAGCTTGCTATTTTCAATCTCAACATGCTTCAATTTTTTAAGATTCTCATCTTCTTGTTGAATCATTTCTAATTCATGATTTTATTCTTCTTCATTGCCATCTCTGTCAATCCTTGGATGAGGACATTCAAATTCAACATGTCCTACTCCTTCACAATTAAAGCAAAAGAACTGACCTCTATTTTCTTCTTTGAAATCTGAGATGTTGGAATATTCTTCAACTTCTTCTTCTTCTAATACTTCTTCCCTTACATAAAGGTCGTGTAGCTTGTACCAAATCTCTTTTGCTGATGCACATGATCCCACCTTTGATTTCACTGAATCTGTCAATCCATCCAGGATGGTATCTATTGCCAGTTTGTTGTTCCTTTTTGCTTCCTTTTGAGATGCAGTCTCTAGTTTCTTCAAAGCATTGTATCCTGAAGCAACTGAGAACCAAACATCTTCCCCAAGAGATTTCAAGTAAGTTTCCATTCTATTTTTCCAGTATTCAAAATTGCTTCCATCAAATGGTGGAATCCCGTTTGGAATGTTGCCTTCCATTTCTGCATAAGATGTTCCTTCCAGTGGTTAAACTGTACTGAAGGTAACCCTCTCTAATACCAATTGTTGATACTGAGAGGGGGGTGAATCAGTATCAAGTACAATTTAAAACATTTTTCAACTTATACTTAAACCATTCAATTATATCCAATGAGCAATGAACAATAGTATAAGAGTTACACCAATACACCACAATACACCATGCACAATATATGAGAAATAATCAATAGTTAATGTTCAAGGGAAGTAATGACTTCCAAAGGTAGCTACAACTTCCAAGTGTAAAGGGAGGGATTAACCTCCAAGAGGAAGATACAATCCTCCAATATCAAGAGAGAGTTGAACTCTCCATTCTTTCCCCTTCCTTCTGTCCAAGAATATACAAGAGATAATAAAACTTCACATTAAATCATCACCATCAACCAATGATCACATAGAACTTGATAATGCTTCCTGAGACTTATTCAATTTCTACAATTATTCAATTCTTGGAATACTTTGATCCTATAGATAATATTATTTAGTTTATTCTCTGAAACGTTTCCAAGTTTCACTCCTTGAATCCTCCCCAAAAAGAAGTTATAGAGAGAATGGTAAACCTTGTTCAATTCTGGTTTATTCAGGAGACCAAACTTGTACAGAATGCCCCACGCTCAATATTTAACATACAATTCTAAACCTCACACACAATAAATGACATTCCATACTATTTCCAATGCAATTTGTCCCACATCATTTGGATTCTCTATGAAGACATTATGACTGTTTTTCCCAGAACATCTATTTATTGACTAGATTGAGGATTGGTCAAAAACCCTATCATCCACAGAGTGTATCTCCATAATTATAGCGAATCAAGAGCTTAAATTTTTACCATAGGTACCTTGATATGTCTTCTCAATACCATATCAATTTCACCATCTGAATCATTCTATAATAAATGTTATAGCAAAAATGGTAAGATGACCTGAAAAATAACATACCTTAGAACACATCACCAAAAGACTTCATCCTCCCTTGAAATCTGACCTTCTTTACTTTTGATTTCCTCTGAAATTCGACTTGTATCAAATGAATGTATAATGATGTGTATTTATACCATTTATGTCACTTCCTTTTAACATTAGGGCTGACCTGACACTTTCTTATTTTGTAATTCTTTCCTTCTTCAATTCACTTTGTCATCTTCAAAAATTCATTTCTCCTCAACCATGAGGATCCACGTGACGTGCCACATACCACCGGAAACAACATGATGTATACTATCCATCCATGGGTGTTGTATATGCATGTGCATTGTCCTTCATGTCCAAATACCTTCATCAATCTTGCGGTCCAAAACCCATGACTATGGTTCACATCAATGACAACAACTAATCTTCCTATATCATCCACCCTGTAAGGGTAGAGGTCTGCTACATTGAATATTGGTGGTATTCCAACATTTTCTAGTAGTCCAATATCGTAAGTGTTTAGAACAAATGTTCTGAGGATTTTACATGGTCCTATCTTCTTCATCTTCAACTTGTTGTATTTCCCTTTCGGGAATCTCTCTTTCCTCAGATGCACTAAAACTTGATCCTCGATCTCAAAATGAACCTCTCTTCTCCTCTGATCTATTCGACTCTTTTATTTCTGGATGCTATCCTATACTTGTCCCTTTATCTGATGATGCGGCTTCTGCATCTCTGCTGCAAAGTCTTACGTTCCTGCACTTTGGAATTCGTCTCATCGCAAGTATCTCAACTATGAAATTCATCTTAGATCCATCCCATATACTATCTGGAATGAGATCTTTCTAGCACTCCTATTCAGTGAGTCATTGCATGAAAATTATGCTTGGGGTAGAATTTGATCCTACTGATTGTGATGTTCAATGACCAAACTCCTCAATAAATTTCCCAAGCTTCGATTCACCACCTTAGTCTGTTTGTCTGTCTGAGGATGATATGATGAACTGAAGGACATATTTTTCCACAGCTTCTTCCATAGATTTCTCCAAAAGTGTCCCACGAAATTTGTATCTCTTTCTAAGACTATACTTCTGGGTAACCCATGTAGTGTCATGTTGTCTTTGAAAAACAAACTTGCTATATGAGTAACATCATTGGTTTTGTGACAAGGTATGAAATGTGCGATCTTCGAAAATTTTTCAACTACTACAAAGATAGAAGCACTCCCCATCTGGGTTATTGGAAATCCCAAAACAAAATTCAAGCTTATGGCATCCCACGACATGTCTGGAATAGAAAATGGTTGTTATAGTCCAGTGTTTTTATGTTTCCCTATTGCATACTGGCAGATTCTATATTTTTCCACAAATATCTTCACATCAGATCTCATACCTGGCCAATCGTATGAAGAAAACAATTGTGCATATGTTTTATCATGGCCAAAATGTCTAGCCAAACCTCCACTATGCTTCTCCTTCAAAATATTGTATCTCATTGATCATTTCGAGATACATAATTGGTTCCCTTTGAAAAACAGTCCATCTTGGATCAAATACTCCATCCAATGACTTTTTTCCCTTAGCAAAGGGTTTTCACATGCTTTGTAAGCTTCTTTATAATCTGGGTCTTGTTGATACATCTCCTTGAGGTGTTCAAATCCCAAGGTCTCCACTTGAAATTCCTGCAAGATCATACATCTTCTGCTCAAAGCATCTACAACTATGTTAACGCTACAACTAATATGATTAATGACAAAAGTAAACATCTAAATGAATTCTACCCATTTGGCATGTTTCTCGTTCAATTTCTCTTGTTTGGTTATAAACTCCAAAGCTTGATTGTCACTATACAAGACATACTCCTTCGGGATAAGATAATGTCTCCACTTTTTCAAGGCTTGTATTACAACATAAAATTCCTTGTCATATGTGGAATAATTATTTTTAGTGTCATTCAAATTCTCACTGAAATAAGAAACATGGTTATTGTCTTGACTTACAACTGCATCAATGGCTACTCTGCTTGCATCACATCTTACCTGAAATGTCTTTTTAAAATCTAGAAGAACTAAAATCGGTTGCCCTGTTATCTTTTCCTTCAACACTCTGAATCCTTTCTCAGCTTCCTATGTCCAATTAAAAGATATTTATTTTTTCTTTATGGTGTCTAGTATGGGTGCACAAATACTACTGAAATTCTTGATGAATTTCCTATAAAAACTTGCTAATCCATGAAAACTTATTACCTCAAACACGCTTCTTGGATAAGGAAATTATCTTATTTCCCTCACCTTCTTTGGATCCATCTTCAACTCATTTGAGAAGATTACAAACCCCATATATATAAGTTATGTTTTCATGAAAGATTTGTTTTCAAATTTATCAACAAATTCTCCTACTGCAACCTCCTCAACACCATTTTCAAGTGTTTCAAATGCTCTCCTTCAGTCTTACTGAAAACTAGAATATCATCCAAATACACAATTACAAACTTACCAATAAAATCCTTGAGTACTTCATTCATCAATCTCATGAATGTGCTCGGGGAATTTGTTAAGAAAAATGGCATAAAAAGCCACTCATACAATCCTTCATTCATTTTGAATGTTGTCTTCCATTCATATCCCTCTCTCATCCTTATCTGATGATAGCCACTCTTCAAGTCTATATTGGAAAAATAATTTTCTCCACTCAAGCAATCCATTAAATCATCCATTCTAGGTAAAGGAAGTCTATACCTGATGGTTATCTTTTTGATGGCCCTAGAATATGCGCACATTCTCCAACCTCCATATTTTTTTGGACTCAACATAGTTGGTACTATGCATGGGCTCAAACTTTCCCTAATCAATCCTTTATCCAACAATTATTGGACTTGATTCTTGACCTCTTGATTCTTTTGAGGTGCCAACCTGTAAGCTGCTTGATTTGGAAAACTTTCTCCTAGAATAAGGTCGATATGATGATTGATACTCCTGATGGGTGGTAAAGAGTGAGGTAACTCATCCACCACGATATCAACAAACTCATCCAACAACTCCTGAATTTCCACAGGAAAATCATTCATAGAAGTGCTTGTAAGAATGATTTTTTTCTTTCTTACCACGTCAAACTACATTTCTTGTTCCTTCTTGACTTTGTCCAAGGGTTCCTTCCCACTCATGAGAATTATACTAGGAATAGCTTCTTCCTTGACTCTTTTATATTCTATTGGCAACAACATATGTTTACAACCATTCTTCTCAAGGGTATAAGTATTTTTTCTTCCATCATGTATGCCATTTCTATCATATTTCCATGATCTTCCCAACAAAACATGACAAACATCCATAGGTATGACATCACACAAAATTTCATCTTTATAACCTCCTATTTTGAATTCAACTTTACATTGTTGACTTACCATGAATTGATGTCCTTTTTGCAACCACGATACTTTGTATGGATTCATATGTGTAGTTGTCTCAAGCTTCATTTTTTCCACCATCTCCGTGGATACTAAATTATCAATACTCCCAATGTATATGATCACCTTGCATACCCTGTCTCTGGTCTTGCAAGCAGTTCTGAATAGACTATTCCTTTTAACTCGTTCTCTTAACTCCTTCTCTGGCTTCATGAGAACTTTCTTGATCATGAGGGATCTTCTTTCTTCCGCTACTTCTGCCTCTACATTCCTCTTCCATGCTTGAGAAATGTGAGATTCTCCACCTCCATCTTTCTTCTTCTAAGAACATTCCCAAGACATATGCCATGTCTTTCCACAGGCATAACATTTCACTTATCCTCCTCTGCCTCTTCCTCTTCCAAGAAAAGGAGTTTCTTCCACCATAGTTTCCTCCTCTGTAACTTCCTCCTCTTTTTGTCTAGCTGTGATAGTTTCTAGCTTCAAATTTGGGTTTTTGGAATTTCTCTTGAGAAATTCCTCTACCTCTGTTGGGACCCTTTCCTCTGTTTCATTGACTTTTTTTTTTGGCCAACTTTTCCTTTGCTTTCAGTGCCACCTGATAAGAATCATCCACAGTTCTCATTGTCATCATGATGATCTCATCTTGAATTTCATATCTCATGCCATTGATATACCTGGAAACTTTTTTTTCATCATTATCTCTATGCCCCTCTCTTATGTTTAGCTTGTAAAACTCCTCGGTGTACTCTTTCACTGTCAACCCTTTCTGTCTTAGGTTATGCAATTTCCCAAAAATATTTATCTTCTAATATTTGGGTATGAATTTAGATTTCAAATTATCTACCATTCTATCCTAACTCTTGATTTTGGACTTACCTTTGCATCTTCTGTCATCTTGCAATTCATCCCACCATAGCGTTGCATGTCCCTTCAATCTGGTCAAAACATGCTTCACTTTCTTCTCCTCATCGATCTCTTCATAGTCAAAGTACTTATCCTCCCTTGAAATCCAGCCTTCTTTACTTTTGATTTCCTATGAAATTCGACTTGTATCAAATGAATGTATAATGATGTGTTTTTATACCATTTATGTCACTTCCTTTTAACATTAGGGACGACCTGACACTTTCTTATTTTGTAATTCTTTTCTTTAATTATCTTTAGGGCCTACATGTACTTCTTTCTTCAATTCACTTTGGCATCTTCAAAAATTCATTTCTCCTCAACCATGAGGATCCACGCGACGTGCCACATACCACAGGAAACAACATGATGTTACTATCCATCCATGGGTGTTGTATATGCATGTGCATTGTCCTTCATGTCCAAATACCTTCATCAATATTGTGGTCCAAAACCCATGACTAGGGTTGACATCAATGACAACAACCAATCTTCCAACAATCTCCCCCTTTTTCATTAATGGAAACACTCATGCTCCCCCTATCATCATGATCCCAATTTATCTCCCCCTTTGACATCAATGGCAAAGGTTAGGGCTGCTCCCCCTGAGTTTAATGGAAATATGTAACTATCTTCTTTGGGGTTGCTCCCTTGAACATGTGGCACTCAATAATACTTCATCCTTATTTTTGGTCTTTGAGACTTTTTCTTCCTTAGAATCCTTTTGTGTGGCTTTTGTCTTCTATCTCTTCTTCATGTCTAGGATGTATATGTTGTTTGGTCTTCTTGTTGCAGTTGCAACCAATCTTCCTGAGTTATTTTCTCTGATTTTACATTTTCGGAAGTCAAATGTAAGAGTCTATCCTTGATCACACATTTTACAAACACTGAGTAGATTATGATTCAAGTTTTCAACCAATAGAACATTCTTTGCATTTACATTTTTTATTCCAATCTCTACTACACCTTCTCCAAGTATTTTGGCAGATGAATCATCTCCAAATGCAACATTGCCACCCTTTCTCTTCAAGATGATGAATTTGTCTTCATCCCCGGTCATGTGTGAAGAACATCCATTGTCTATGTACCATTCATCTTCTTCTTTACATTCCTCAGAGGTTAATGCTATTCGACAATATTCATTGTTTGGAATCTCTTTCCTTCTCCATACTTTGGTTGGCATAGGGACATCTTCATTCATATTTATGCAATCTCGTGCTTTGTGACCAAGATAATTGCATTTGTAGCATACAATAATTTTTTCCATCAATGGGTAAAATGAATTATAACTTCTATTGACAAATCCACGATTATTTCCATATCTTTTGTTTACACCATTCGTGTTTCTTGCGTATTTGTTCATTTCATTGATTCTGCAATTAATTGCCTTATGTCCAAAAGTTTTGCATGTATAACAATGACCAAGAAAGAAATTTTGATACCTGGGAGTAAGTGACCTTCTTTGTGATGTAGTCCATCTGGGTTCATGATCTACTCTTATGTAGTTTCTTTCATACTGATTGAAGCTTCTTTGATTCCTGAAGGTAGGAGGTCTTCTTGGATATTCATCTCTTTTGTAATCATTCATTCTTTCTGGTATCTTGGTCCACTTCTCATCAATTGTCTGTGTAGCTCTTTCTTCAACCTTCTTGTTGGTATTTTTATTTTCTTTGTATGAAGTTTCACCCATGCATCCAAGATGTGTTAATTATTTTGGCACTTGAGAGTTTCTTAAGCTCTTCCTCAATGAGACAACTTCTTGTTCAAGTTTCTCACAATCTTCTTCTTTCTTTATCATTTGGACCTTCTTTACTTCTGCTATTATTCTTGCTTCTTTGAGTAGAGTTGTCAAGGAAATGGTTTCTTCTGTTGGTTTCTAAAAGTATTCTAATTGTTTCTTTAGACTTACAATTGTCTTTTCATAACTACCCAATTCACTTCTTAGTTTTCTACGCGTGTCTTTGAGCTTGCTATTTTCAATCTCAACATGCTTCAATTTTTTAAGATTCTCATCTTCTTGTTGAATCATTTCTACTTCATGATTTTCTTCTTCTTCATTTTCATCTCTTTCAATCCTTAGATGAGGACATTCAAATTCAACATGTCCTACTCCTTCACAATTAAAGAAAAAGAACTGACCTCTATTTTCTTCTTTGAAATCTGAGATGTTGGAATCTTCTTCAACTTGTTCTTCTTCTACTACTTCTTCCCTTGCATAAAGGTCTTGTAAGTTGTCCCAAAGCTCTTTTGTTGATGCACGTGATCCCACCTTGGATTTCACTAAATTTGTCAATCCATCTAGGATGGTATCTATTGCGAGTTTGTTGTTCATTTTTGCTTCCTTCTGAGCTGCAGTCTCTAGTTTCTTCAAAGCATTGTATCCTAAAGCAACTGAGAACCAAACATCTGCCCCAAGAGATTTCAAGTGAGTTTCCATTTTTTTTTTTTCCAGTATTCAAAATTGCTTCCATCAAATGGTGGAATCCCATTTGGAATGTTTCCTTCTATTTCTTCATAGGATCTTCCTTCCAGTGGTTAAACTGTATTGAAGGTAACCCTCTCTGATACCAATTTTTGATACTGAGAGGGGGGGTGAATCAATATCAAGTAAAATTTAAAACCTTTTTCAACTTATACTTAAACCATTCAATTATATCCAAT
>ML790970.1:257092-269242 GCA_009831015.1 Picea engelmannii
CAAGTTGTTAGTATCTCACACACAATATTTGCATTTAGTCCATGAAGTGATTTTCAAAATTATATTAATCCAAAAATTCCATCACTTCCAACTATTATTCATATTAAAAAAGTAATTCAACCATCAATCATACTATCTATAATGAAACCATCATTCATTGTACATGTATTATCAACATACCAAGATTTCCATAATGCAATCAAACTCTACTAATAATAAAACCAATGTGCTAATAATCATGGCCACATCTACACAATACATCCTTGCATTGAATTTGGAATACCATATGTTCATGTCATGTATTCCACCATGTGAGTTGGAAGGTATGGCCCACTCCTCAATACATCATCCAAATTCTTCTCCACAACCCATTTGATCATTTGGATGCCTTCCTCTTCAACCCATACACAACATTACGAACATGATCCCTTAGTGCTATTCAGTGTAGGAAAAAAGGTTGCAGTCCAAACATCGGTTGTATAGGGGAAAACCATTATGAACTTGGATGGAATTATAGCCTTTCCATATCCAATCTCATCATGGCCTAACACATGACCATATCTATTGGCATTCATTTATACAACATGAGTAATGTATCTCGACTTAACTTGGTTATGATCTCATAACCAACATAACACAATATGTAGTTACAACCCATAAATGCATTCAAGAAACATATAATATTTGCATACTCAAGGCCTCTTTCCTTTACATCAATTCAAATATTGAGATTCAACTGAAGGGAATTCTTACCTCAATTCTCTTTATCATTTATACATAATAGAAACCCCAAATGCATGCCTTCATGGTTGTTATCAATTTACTTGATGCTACCTAATCAACTGGTACTTTGTAGAATCTCACATGATCCCTTCACCAACCTCTTGATCAACATTTCCACGATTCTCGTTTGTCTTCATATGGATGGATAACGTAAGCAACAATATCATCATGCTAAAATCATTTTTCCTGGATACACAATCCATCATTATTTTTAATCAACTATCATAGCATCATTATTTCACACACACACACACACACACACACACACACATATATATATATATATCAACAAACTATTCTTAGTCTATACTCATGCCACCAACATGTTTAGGCATGTTCACATGCAAAAACACACATCTATATCCACCAAGCATTTGATATTTGATGCCTATTTTATGCACATGCCTTCTATCTTTATTGTATGCATCATGCATCAATTCTATCATACACTCGAATGCATATCTATTTCAAATTTATTTATTTATTCATCTTTGTTGTTGTAGATGACCATCCTTGAATTTATGTAGAACCTCACTTCCCTATGCACTGTCATTCTTCTCAACTATGCACCATTGGCCCTTATTCTAAGCCTTCTAACCACACCCCACTCGACCATCCTGCATCTTCAACCACTAGATCCACTAGTGTTTCCATCTCACAATTACTTTCTTTATGCAAAGAATCATGTCCCAACATTTTGGATAAATTCTCAATATCCGTAGTGTTGTAACATACACTAATTCAAGTCCACATTAGCACTACAATCTAATTAGCCACTCCCAGTTTCTTGACCAAAATGACCTCGAAATATCATTATCATTGATTGATATTTCAACATTCCGAAATATTTATTTTATATCATCTTTCTAATACTATTTTCCATCCACAACTTTGCTCAATTTTAAATACCTTTCTTCACTTCATTGAGTGATTCATTATGAATCACTACTTGGCCACTCAAGACCACCCTGCTCCAATTGAAATGCTATACTCCTTCATTCTCACATATAGCCTTCTTTTTCTATACACTCTGATAGCAGAGATAACTTTCTTGCCTTGGATACTTTAGATAAAAATTGATAAATGATATCTAACAATTCCTTCTTCCTGCATTCCCATGCTTGCACAAAGATATGACTCGTCCACTCATCAATCACACCTCATATCATGGAATCCTTTTTCCTTTTCTTACAACAATCTTGTAGCCTTCACTATATTTTTCTCTTCAAGGCTATGGAGTTCTCCTTACTACCTATGCATATTTATGAAATTCCTCGTCCAATGTATGCATACCTTATGTGAGGACCTATATTGAATTTCCTTTGCAAGTCATTCAAACTCTATAGCATCTGAATACTAATAGTCCTCTGCTCTTCCTTAGACCCTTTTCAATCCTTGCACTTCCCTTTACATCTCTTTGATGCCTCAACCAACTATACAAGCTTGACCTACTTCCCTATCTAATGGACCCTGGAATTAATCTAGAACAGACCCACACAATGATCAATTGTAGAATCTCTTCCTCTTTCTGGAAATCCCTTCCCACAACACTCTCCTGCATGAGTGTTTCTCTATTAATTAACATTGCCATGTTAATAAGGTCAACCACCCTTTTCCCATTATTAGGTTGTTTCACTTCAAGTGTATAATTGTGTATAGGAACTATCATGAGTTTCAATACTCTTCCTTACCTAGAAATGACTCCTCGCACTCGGTTCTATTATCTAGGAAATTTTCTCAAAACTTTGACACTGTTTGGAAAATCCTTCATATCAAGTAGTTACACAGTTCATGGAATCCAATTCCACTTTTTCTTGCAACTTTATGGATACCCCTATGTCCCCCCCAAGACAAATTAGACCTTCTATCATGATGTCCCCTGGATTAACTTTCCTATAAGGACTACATTCATGTTTCAATATGATTTATGAGCAAAAAGTTAAGACTTCCTTAAATTCCATCCTACTTAATTGTGTCCTTCAAGCTCACCAGAAAACTTCCTTCTGATTTCTTGAGAATACTTCATCTCGAGACTAAATTCTAAGTGGATATATGGATTCTACTATCTAATATATTTCCAATGACTTCTTTCTTGCTCAATTATGAGCCTTGAGAAGTAAGTTATAGGAAATTGAATATTGTGAATTACCCCTTTTTGTGCACCTTCTCCCAAGTGCAAAATAATCTCAAACACCAACTTTTGTCACTTACAAGGGTAAATATATCAATAAACAAATAAAATTTTATAGGTGACATAGATAATATTTCTAACACTGAAATCACTACAACTCTTGGATTGTCAAATTGATGCTTTAGTCAAAATCTACAACAATCTGGAAATGACAATTCCTTTGCACTTTCTCCTAGCTTAGAAATTTTGGCCCTGTTTATGCATCCCTACAACAAATCCTTTGTGATTTTGAAATAAGCTCAATTGGGTATGTAAATTACTATATTCTGAACTATCTATCACAATTTCACCCGTAATCAGGCTCCAGAATGATAGTTACAGCGTGGAGAAGTTTGATTGTTTTACATTTTTATTCATGTATGCTACATGTGTATTCTTTCTCTTCCTGCACTTTTTTACATACCTAGATTCCAAATCTGTCTCCACAACTATCTTCTATGATTCAATACATTTCTATAAACTACTCATGTGCCCAAAATGAACTTCTGAGCTAGGAGTTATGCTCTCCGGAACTAAACTGGTGCTGAAATTTTACCTTAATTGTTTCGGCTATAACTTTCTCATACGAGCTTCGTTTTGTGAACATATTAACTTGTTGGAAAGCTCTCCTCAATATATTTTATTACTCTACAGAGACTATATGTGGTGCCCACGACACTTACAGTCTCAAAAATTAGAACTCCTAAAAATGTTGTTTACGACCTCAAAACAACTCTGCAAGTTCATGACCTTCGAAATCCTGAAAAATTCATAGAAATTTGACTACTTTTAGTGTTGTGACAACCTTTAAATCTGAGTCATTGATCTCAAATCAGAACAAAAATGGATCGTTGATCCTCTCTCTATCAACGATAGATGATTTCTTTTTGTAAAACAAACTTTCCCATCGATTTCCCTGAATCCCGATCATCGACCATCGACCATTGCCCACTTGTCTCCACAAACCAAATGTTTCCCACAAATCTCGTCAACCCCTGATCATCAGTGATCGGCCATCGGAGAGTTTCCTTGACAACCACTTTTCACAAATCTCTTAGAACCTCTACCATTGGTGATCGACCATTCCTTTATTGATGTGGATACTATACTGACATGGCATGACACATAGATGTTGACATGGAATGACACACCATCTTAAGGCATCAACTTTGTTGATGTTGCACGACACATGGATGCTGACGTGCATGACAAATCATCATCCTATTTTCGTTCATCGAAAATCGGTCATTCCTCTTGGATGAAATCAAAACACTTCAATAAATTTGTCAACACCCAATCATCGAGCATCGACGATCAAAGATTTGTCTCAGTCGAATGAAAACTCCTGCCAAATTATGCTAATCCCCGATCATTGACCATCGACAATCGACGATCCCCTTTGGATGCATGAAAACCTTCACCAAATTCTATCAATCCCTGACCATCGACAATCAAATATTTCTCTCAACTAAACCAAAATCTTCGCCAAACTCGTCGATTTGACCATTGACTATCAATGAATTTTGTTGATGAACTTCAAAACTTAGAAATTCTCGACCAAACTCCTGATGAATTTGGACCGTCAATCCATCATTCAAAATGATATTGACCATTGATCTATCAAACTTCATCCAAATCCGTCGACACCCAACCATTGACCATCAATTGTCAGAGACTTCTTTTGGTCGAGCCCAACTCTTCGCCAATCTCGTCGATCTGACCATTGACCATCGATGAATTTTGTTGGCAAACTTCAACACTTAGAGATTTTGACCAAAATATTTGATGAATCTGGACCATCGATTTCCAAAAAAAGATGATCTTGATCGTTGATCGACTCCATCCTTTCATTGGTCGAAAATGAATACAGATCATCGATCTATCTCATTTCCCCAACTGTCGAAAATGAATATCGACCATTGATTTTCTCAACCTTCTAAACAGATGAAACCTTATAAATTTTTAAATTTATGACCATGAATCTAGGTCGTTGATCTCAAGATCAAACATGATATTGGTCGTTGATTCGCTAAACTCTGTCTAAAGCTACAATCACCCATTAAAACACGAATTTTGACCTTACAAGTCGATTCTAGTTCTACAATTTTGTAGATCAACTCCACTAAATCTCTAAAACAATTATGATTAATTTAAACTCAAATTTTGGCCATGAATCTGGGGGTTTATCTTTAATCTTTCACTATTTTCCCCAAATTCATCACAGAAAAAACTGTAACAGTGAATTTTACCCAAATCCGCACTCGTTCTTGGCCCATATGGGTCAAATGTTGAAGCAGAAGCTCTAATACCATATTGTAATGTACCCAATCTCTAGCTTAGCAACATTACGTGCATAATACACGTTAAAACATAATGATTTCTGCTTATTAATTTCATATAGCTTACTAGCTACAAATCACACACAATTTAACCATTTGAATGATACCATAGTTTTAAATGCATCTGAAAACATCTATTAAAACATGAATGGAACTTCTCAAATAAACAACAAACACACATAATTCATATAAGCCATTTACACAACGAAATATCATAATACAACATAGAACTTATCTATTAATAGTTAACCAAATGGTTGCATACGAAGGATGAACCTCCCATCCATAGACATTTATGTTCATTTTCTCTCAAAAACAAGTCACCCTCGAGCTAAGGCTATGAGTTCACAAGGAGATCTGACCTTATAGCTATTCACTCTCCACACACAACAACCCAAAATCTCAGGTTCCTCTTTGTTCCCCACAACCTACACAAATGGGATCCCCCTTCACTGCACATAGTCCCTCAAGCCTTCTCACTTCTCGGGCCTTCCCACTTACCTCCAGGGCTCCAATGCATCTTATTGATCACGAATCCTCCCAACTACTCCAGGAGTGCTCAAAAAAACCCTTACAAGGCTCTTGAGTCATTTTCCCAACATAAAAACACTTCACAGGCTTATAACTCGATTTACAGGCACACATGCCTCTTTATCAACATAAAACACAACCCAACAATGGATGCCTTCAAGCCCAACATGGCTGGTGTTCTTACCACCACTCAACTCCTCTCTTGCCGCCCAAAAAATACATGTAAAAAATTATCTCTATGCAAAAACATGACTGTCCAAAAACTGCCCCCTTGGCCATATGAATTTCCTATCACTGTTTGCTTGCTTGACTTGACTTACACTCTTTCCCAAGATGATTGTACTCATGACCATGCTCTCCAATAACTATGGGATGTGACTCCTCACACCCACCCTCTTACAGGAGTTTAATGATTTACTTTAAGAACACTCAACACCAAATAGAAGGTTTACTCAATAATAATAATAATTTAGGAATGTGGGTTGGATTAATACCTATGAATAATTTCCCTTTGGACCACTCTCTCTTGTGGAATCATAGCCCCCCATCGTTCTTCATTCCTTTCATATCGTAGCCAACAATTATTGTTTTTTATTAATTATCTAATGCACATATTATACATATCGACCCCCAACCACATTAAATCAATATGGGCTCTTCGCCCCAACACATCGGCTTAGCAGCCTAATTTATGTTTATACAATTACATTATAATTCGCGGGGATTAAAATTAGGGAGGTTACATTCAAGGTATTGTGCCTACACATGTGCCTTGTCAATGGTCTCGGGTTTGAAAAGCATGATTTATCTCCTAAGGTGTTTGTGCAAAGATCCCAAGTACTTAATAAGAAGTTCATGACTCTTAAGAGATATGCCTAACTAGATCTACTACTTCTAGAACTTTGGAGTGAATTCATGCATTGCTTGTCCTTGTCTCTATTTGAGGTAAAGACATCTTATATGTTGTTTCTCATATCCAATGGGATAAAAATGTGACTTAATCATGTCTTTAAACAACCTCTAATTTTTCACTAGTGGTTCATTTCCTAGCTTTCTAGTAATGGAACCACTTTCCCACCATGTCAAAGCATGGCCTTCTAACTTCAAATGAGAAAAGGAGATTATTTGTGTTTCGCCAACCTCATGCACATTAAAATAAACTTGTAACTATTGAAACCATTAATTCAACTTCAAGAAATATATCTCACCAACATATGGCTTAGTTTCAATCTTTACCTATACTTTGAATGGTACTTATTCTTGTTTCTTTCCCATCTCTTCCTTTGGTTTATCCACCTTAAGTACTTTCTTTCCTCCACCTTCTTCATCTAAACTAGAGCTTGAATCTTGAAGCTTCTTCTTCTTCTTCTTCTTTTGTATCAATGTGGCAACCAAGTCAACAACAACATTGTTCATCTAACTCATTTAATGCACCATTTAAGACACATCCATGGCCATTTGAGCCATCTAATTCTTTAAGTAGGTTATCTTATGCTGGGTTTAATTGGTCTTTGTTTCATCAACCATGCTCTAGTCTTGAATTGATTTTCTTCCTTATTTAGTACCGATTTCAAGGTTAAGGGGAACTAACTCTCCACCTTCTTGTAGTTTTCTTAGTTTGGTCAACATTCATTGGTAACTCCCCCTTAAGTTCAAGAACTATGCTCTAATACTAATATGATTCATAATTTTAGGCCTATGGCCAAATAACACAAATCTTATTGTGGAATATATTAATTGTAAATGCAAAAAACAAATATAATCTATCGTGCTTAAGTAGTCACTGTAGTTTCTTTAACGAGACTATGAACATGAATAAACAATACAACTAGACATACACATATAACATAAGAGGTAACTCAAAGAAAACCCAACTTGAAAAAAACTCTAGCTTTAAAATGGATTTCTTTATCTTCTTCTTATTATTATTAATAGCTCTTTTACAATCACAATGCTCTCTGTATTACAAAAGATTAAGAAAAATACAAATAATACAACTACTACAAACCAATATTTTTTTAACCTTTGTTTGGTCATTTTGTCCGTCTTGTAAAACTTTGTAGTATAAAGTTGACCATAAGTTCTTCTACAACCTTCACTTATCCTCTATCGAACCCCTCTTCCATCATTCACTACTTCCATTATGGGTGTGCCTCCCAAAAAAGTGGAAGGTGAACAACCTTAAGCAACTGTGCATTTACTTCATGTTCAAAAAACCATTACATGTCCCTTACCCACTCTCAAGTTGCCTAGATGACTAAGGAAAATGCCTTCCTGAAAACTTTGTTGACACCCCAACGTCTTTGTACCATCTTCCACGTGGGGCCTCTTATTGGCAACAAAATCCTGAGCCCCTTTGGTACCTTATGGGCCCTATGGTCCTTGCTACATGTCATGTAGTCATTGGAGGTAGGTGCTATTGTTATTCCTTATGGGGTCCCTTTTCCTTTATAGCCACACTCATGGTGAAGTTGTCCACTTGATGGGTTGGGGTAATCCCCATGGAGTCCTCACATGGCATGGAAGAGATGATATGTATCCATACATAAATGGCATGGAATGTATATAGTGTGGCCCCACGGAATATTCGAGGGAATAATCGTTTGAGTGGATTTATATCCACCACGTGACTTTCATCAGCTGCCGCCGACTGCACGTTGCAAACTTCTCACAACCATCATTTTAGAACTTTCATTATTTAAAAAAAAATTAATTGATAAAAAATTGAGTGAAAATTTTGAACACATCGTTCCATCATACCTCATATTATCTTCAAATTTCATATCAAGATTTTAATAAAAAAATATAATTTTATTACTTTCTTTTTCTTGAGAATTGGAGGGTAGAGGTTCATGATAACGACTCATCATAAACTTTGGTACACTAATTGAGAGGAACGGAATCCAATATATGCCGGTGGAACGGAATCCAATATATGCCGGTGGGTGGAGGTGGGTTCAACCCTTTTACACGTTTTCTTTATGTATTTGAATATAATATTAAGTTATCCATAGGAGATGAGCAATCTTCATTTGGTGACATTGACAATTTGGGAATCCCTTTTGCTTTCAAAATAAAGGATAGTTATAACATATATTTGATTGATCTATTAAAGGATAAGAAAATCTACCCCACTGTCCTTATGTGTAGTGTTATCCAAATTGAATAATTAACTTATCCCTAACCACATTATTGAAATAATAAAAAAAATATGTGAATATGGTTATTCACAACACTCAACTTCCCTATTGAAAAAGCTTATATGTCCTTATCATCAAAATTATTGAGAGTACGTTGCAAAAGGTCATTGTTTTTTATTTTAAAGTTATCGCCTTCTTTTTTACATTTTAATGTCATAAGACCTATGAAAAGGTGGGAAGATTAATGTCTCCCACGATGCCTTGAACTCCTTATATAGAAGCTAGGAAGGGGAGTGTCCTCTAGAAAAGGAGGGCCAGTCATTACAAGGAAAACACTAATTAATGGAAGTTTTACAAAAGCACTTTTTCTATAGCGAGCGAGCATAGGTTTTAGCAGAGAGGTTTTTTGGTGCACCCAATTTTTTAAGGTGTATAGGTGCATGTGCGTGCACACACATACATGCAACATAAATAAAAATTCAAAAAATTTCCTTACATGTTTGAATTTTGTAGAATATGTAAATTGAAAAAATGTCGCATGATGAGTGAAAAAACATATAACTACATTGATGCTTATTATTAATTGCAATTCACCTTTGCATAATGTTACAATGCACACTAGTTTTAGGGTTAACTACGAAACCTAAATTAAAAAAAAAAAAAAAAAGACAATGGTACTTACATAACCTATAGATGTTCTAATGCATATGACACTGTGTGTTGTGTTAGGATAACATTTAAAAAAATTCTCGTCTAGATTAGCCACACAGTGAAGAGTGATACAATGTGTGACTACAATAATTTTTAAAAAGATTATTGTGCAATGTGCATTAACATACCATTGCCCTATTGTGTCATAAATAGACCATTGCACTGATGTATCTTTATACAAGGAACATTGCATCAAGGCCCCATTAAAAAAATTATTTAAAAAAATGGTTTGTGGTGTGTACTAAACATAGGAACACATTGGTGCATAACATTGACACATGCAATAAGGTAGGTTAAAATATTTTATAAAAAAATGATAGTGGTGTGCCCCATACCTATAAATGCACCAATTGATATGGATACAAGACGCATCACAATATCATAAAATAAAAATAAAAAATACCAACCAAAATTTTAAATTAATTTTCCTCGAGTGCTTCACACACATTCAAGCTTCTGTGCTCTTGATTCCCCTATGAGTGCCTCATTGGCCAGTGTTACTGAATTGTTGGTTTTCACCATTCGTCATCTTCCATAGCTAATTTGTGTTTGTTTTGATTTTCTTTTTAAACCTCTCAAATCTACATTTTTTATTTACACAACAAATTCCTCCTCAACAAAGAAGAAACTATGTAAATCGATTGGTATCTCTTAAATAACATTTTAATTAATTTAAATTATCAATTTAGCCTTTCAATTTTATTTTTTTTCATTTTTTGGAAAACATTGTCATTGATGAAATCCTATTTTTCTCATGCACCAACACGCAGTCCATCTACTGCAATGTTCCTTAACCCTTAAACTAGAAACACAACTAGGCATGCAAATAATATAATTGCAAAAAAATAGGTACAAGAGACAATAAGATGAAATATGCAAAATATACCCTTGTATTATGATAGTCAGAAGAAGGAAAAGAATGTTAGCTTTCTTCTTAATGTGGGGAGACCTTTCAATGAGAAAATATCCAAATACAACACAAGACAAACATTACATAGCCTTCTATCTCTTTAAATATATTCTCAATAGAAAAACCCTAACTACTTGTGGTCCCATCGATAATGGGTACCAACTAACTAGTGGACCTTATAAAGTGGACCCTTTTACATTAAATAAATATCTACTATTGTCTAATGATCCTTATTCAAAGAGGATGGTTTCATATAACAATTGACTAATTCCTAGGTAGTCTAAAATAGGGAGGTTAGGGTAGGACCCTAACATGCTCTCCCCATTCAAAATAAATTGTGTCCTCGAGTTTGAAGATGAGGAAATTGTTGCAGAATTGTGATTAGTTCCCATGTGACATCTTCATGATGCATATCTTTCCATTGGATTAGTACTGCATGGATTTTGCATGGGGGTAATTGACACTCTATGGTATCCAATAATTCTTCCATATGGAGCCAAATGGAGCCTTCTTCATCAAGTTCTAGTAAGCTAGTTTGCACCTTGCAATTTGATCTCATGACCTTCTTCAAATAAGACATATGAAATACTGGATGAATCTTGGAGTGGGATGGAAGAGCCAAATTTTATGCCACTTTTCCAATGTGTTGGATGATATCATAGTGTCTATATAACTTTGATGCTAATTTATGAGGTGTTTTTCCTTTGAGTGATGTTTGTTTATAGGGTTGTAGAAAAATATACACTCGATCCCCTGCTACAGATATTGTTCGAAGCAATGCTATTTTGCATGTTGCTTCATTATATTTTGACCCATAATTAAATTGTTCAACACTGTGTGGAGAATGGCTTCTCTAGTGTGGAGTGTGTTATCCATTGCCTGAACCTTGGAGGTGCTTGGTAAATAGGAAGTGACTAACAATGGTTTTTTTCCACAAAAAACTTCATATGGGGTGATTTTGGTAGCTCCATGATAAGAGCTATTGTACCACCATTCTGCAAGGGGAAATCCATTATGTCATTTTTAGTGTTTTTTTAGAAGCGAAACATCGCAAATGAGTTTCTAATCACTTATTGACCACTTCAATTTTACCATATGTTTAGGGATGATATGCAATGCACATGTTCAATTGGGTACCTTAAAGTTTAAACAACTCCCGCCAAAATTTGTTGGTGAAGGTAGAGTCCCAATCCAAGACAATTGAAGTGGGCATGCCATGTAACTTAAAAATCGGATCCACGAAGACTTGGAAAATTGAGGAGGGGGTAAATGGATGTGAAAAGGCACAAAAATGAGCATATTTGGAAAGGTGATCGACTACCACCATGATCATTGGTTTGTTGCATACCCTAGGGAGTTTCACTAAAATCCATAGAGATGTCAATCCATATATGTGTTGGGATCAGTAGTGGTTGCAATTCCCCTTGTTGGACACACCTACCACACTTAGAGGGGGGGTGAATGAGTGTGGGGCTATTTTTCCCAAAACTTCCCTCTTGCACAAAAACTCATCAATTAGCATTCAACATTTATTCATTACCCATTGTTGTCATTTATAACCAGTTA
>ML790971.1:0-14203 GCA_009831015.1 Picea engelmannii
GAGCAGGAACAACAAAGATATAAGGAAAACAAGAACGCAACCGAGTATACTTTTGTCGCCTTTTCATACTCGTCATGGTAACACGAAAAGAGAAACTCATGGAGTATCCTTTAAGCTCTTTTCACGCTCGATAAAAATGAAAATGTTTCCGAGTGACCTTGTTCTTTTCATGCTCGTAAAAGTATTTGAAGAAAACGTTTGATGGGCAATAGTTTATCACTTTTTCGGTCTCATTAAACTAATTTATGAAAAAGGTCTGAGAGAGTCCTCTTTAAGTGTTTTCCAGACTCTCTAAATATGAAAAAACCCCGAGTTTTCTCTCTTTGGACTCATTAAACAAACATCAAAAGACCCATATGGGACCGAAACACTCCTTCTTAGGGTTCATTAAACATACTCTAAGGGACTCATCCGAAGGATGAGATTACATCAACAAGCATATTTTATCCTCCTCAAGCTTACGTAAAAATAAAGAGGTACTCGCCAGAAATGGTGGGGGAAATTTGGGAAAGAAATGTGTCTCTATATTTGTGTTAGTGGTAGTAATAGTCGTTCTTGAACATGACACCCCTTTTATCATTGAATCCGGGTTGGGAAATTCATTTTCCTCTCATCTGACCTTCTGTCAGTTCATATCTTGGTTTGTCTCCAAGTCAATGCTGCCAAGACCATTGTCGTGTCGTTCATATGTTCAAGAGAATTCCAACCTTTCACAAGCCTTCTATCGAGTCGGACATTTGCAGTTATCAATTCTTACCATGTCGGCCTTCCTTGTGTCAGTTTCAAATCATCTTAAAACTTTGATCTATCTTAAATTTGTTACTTATTTCGTGTCATTGATGGGGGATACATCAAGGCCCTCCTATGACGAGTATTTTCCTGATGACTTCAACTCATCATCTGGGAACAAGACCTAGAAATTGTTTGGTACCTTAGAGCCTGCATGCCTCAATGGTAGGTTTCTTCTCTTTCGACAATGTATTCACATCATTGGTCCCTGATCGAGAGATTCCATCGAGTGTTCGAATTCATCTCATTTATTCACATTCGATGGATTGTACTGAGGTACCTTGGGAGTCATTGACATCAATGGTGATTTCCTTCACACTTGTTAACGGTTTTCATCAATGGTCGATAATCAAGTGGTTTCTACCATGTTCGACTTCAGCATCTGTAATCGCATGGCTAGATTTGTACTTATGGACGAAGGGATTGAAGACCCTGGATCTCACCATTTTGGTCCAGGTTGAGATGGAGTATTTATTATTTGTATTGACACATAGATCCACTTTGTATGTCTCATGGCTATGTCCGATTTTGAGTTTTCTAGAACATAGATCCACAATGTATTCTTGGTGGCTATGTAGAATCTTGATGACATGGATCCATAGTGTATGATTGGTGGCCATGACTAACATTTATGATTTAACTCATTTGTAGTCTGAGCATGGAAATGCCTACCTCAAGAATGGTATAATATTGCACAGATGCTTGGTTGTTTGCAGGTTCCCTATTGGTGTGATCCTTGTTCTTGACACACACACAGATTTTACAAAGTATTTCGGTTGTCACAATTTCCAGCCTCATACTTTGGGGGGAATTATGTTACACATTATTTTGGTCACCCTGGTGATGTTTCTACAAGCATGTGTTCAGGCTCCCAAAAGGATCTTTCTCATGAGAAAAGTGATTGATTTCCTCCTCTACAAACCTTGTTTTTAGAAGGACGTCGCACGCTAGACATAAGACACGGTGCAGAAATGCCTAATTTCTGTAGGTTGTCCTAAATTTGGCTTGCGAATTTTCTGCAGGCTACTCTATAGACAGGGTGCGACAACGTTTGAAGACTAAGGAAATGAAGAAGTTCACAAAAGTTCTAGAAAGGGATATTCTAGAATATGAGGTGGCATCCATATGGTTGGGATCCTATTGGCTTCTCTAATTTGGTGGGATCATCCTAATCTCTTTAACCATCTCTCTTTCTCCTATATAATGATGGATTTCTCATGGAAAAGGTTAAGCAAGTAAGCAAGAGAAAGCGAGATCAAGCAAGGAATTTATGAAGGAATAGGTTGATAATTGTGTGAGGAAATCTATTTCAATTGACGTTTGAGGTCTCCATTTGACCATCAAGCTATTGTGGATCATCTTCATACAAGTTTGAAGCAAGTGTGTGTGTTGGAGCAAAGGGCCACCGAAAGAAAACCTTGCAACATCAAGGTTGTTTGGTTGTATCTTCCACTTTTATTTAATATAATACAGTGGCATGTTTCTTTCCCATAAAATCATTCTCATTGTATTACATGACTCCTTGATCACATGTGTAATTTTTCATTGAATATATTATTGTTTCTTTCACTTTGGTTGGTTTGTGTTTCATTGTAGATCCAATATCACAAGAGCACCAGAGCGGAGCAGGAACAACAAAGATATAAGCAAGAGATATCCAAAGGTGTGTCATTCATCTCTTGTTTGGTAGTAAACTCAATGATTAAATATTATGGAAATATCCATGTCATGTCTTGTTTTGTTTTAGATCCAGGTGGATCTAGGGAGATCCGTTTATGTCCACATTCATCGATTTATCCAATAACAAAGAGTCAAGAACTTGGGCTTTGTGGCTCTGAAATTTTCCCAGTTGTATATTTTGGCCTTCCTACAACCATATCTTATCCCGCTAAAGGGGATTTGACCCTTCTCTAACAGAATGTGGCCACCTCAAAGGAACTCAGCACCCACACTATAAAATCTAACCACAAAATAAGAAATTGTTGCTACCAAAATAAGTAACTCATCCCCAAATGGGAAAAATCAACCACCATAAGAATAAAGTTTGTTGCGACAATGAAGAACAATATAAATATCTGAATTATCTTCTCTCAATGACTAGCTAGGGTGGATGGTCTCACCACTGAAACCAATCTTTTAATCTCTCTATGGTTTTTCGTCCCAAGATCCAAAGCCACAATAGATATCTCAATTTATTTTTAGGAAATAACAATATACATAATGAGAGAGGGTGCCCTCATTCTCCTTTATTTTCACGTTGACCATTTTTGGACCCTTTTACCCTTTAAATAAAGTAAAGTGATTTTATAAACTCAAGTCACTTAAAACACCCTTTTAATTAATTACTCAATGTCACTTTTTCCACTCCGATGACATTAAATAATTATTTAACCCCATTTTTCCATTGACTATAGCCCATAGAAATCACTTACGCTATTACATCAATCTCCTAGAGAGATCATTTGTAAAGGGACATTACACTTTAATCAAGGAGGCTTTGAATCTCTAGAGAATAGTCTAGTAGGCTATTTCCCTCAGTACCAACTTGTTTGGAACAACTTTTGGAAAAAAATAATGAGATTTGGTTGTCACATATATTCTAAGGTAGGTGTTATCTTCATTCACATAAAAAGCGCTTACCATGTTGATAACCTATATAGATTACTCATACAATCTTGGTGCTAGCTTACCAAAATTCAATTCATATAATGGAGCAAAGAAATGGTCATAGATTCTTGCGTACTGCCACATGTATTTGTGTTCCAACATACCTTGATAGTAAACTTGCACTAGTGAGATTTGTTATGCTCTACTACCATCCCATCCTAGGGAAATGATTGTTTTCACAAATGACATCAATGAGGCTGAAGACATAAAAATTTTAGGGGGAGTTCCTATACTTTGATATCTAACCCTAGCTATTGCCTGCATAATAGTGTGAGAAAGGAAAACTAACCCTAAAAACATGATCAATAGTGAAACATCATAGATTAAAGGTTCTCTTAAGTTTGTAGTGGGATAAATCTCATTATCTCTAGACATAAACTATTTTCCTTCTATCCACCATTTATTGATTTCTTTTTGGTAGTTCTTCAATTTTTAGAACTTTTCCACCCATTATGGAGTCATAGACACTTTTCCCTTGCGAAATTATAGTACATGTCTATATTTTGGGATGAAAGGAAGAAATACATTTTCCTTTCTCATTTACCAACATTCTATTATCTAGGTTTACATTATCAATAATCCATTTAACCATCTCAACACATGGTAGAACAATGAACCTAGTAGCCACATTGTGTGGTTGTGGCCTTTGAATTTTTGGGTATACGTACACATCCTTATTCTCATATTCTATTGGGTCAACTAGAATAATTAAAGGGGGGAATTTGTCCTCTCTAAAAATTTAAAACAACGCAGCCCACCGAGGTTGATTAGACAATCTTGCATAGCTAGTTGTATATGAATAAATTGTCCTCTTGGGTTCTTGGGGCTCTATTTCCATGAATGCACTATCTTCTTTGGATTTCTTTTTCTTTTATTTTGATTTTGTCTTATTTCTATTAGGTTCCATATAGATAGTCCTACACTCCACCCATTGTAAAAATAGAACACATGTGTAAGGTTATAGAAAATCCATATGTTCTTGAATGCATATATCATTCTATTGGATAATGATTCCAATTCTCTATGCAATAGATTATCATTAGGGCTTAAAAATATATAATATTCATACATCAAATGTAATCAAAATTCAAAGAGGCACACCCTAATTTCAATCACATCGTTTGTTGAAAATTTTAATAGATTCCATGCTTTGAATGATGGAATCACAATCTTTTGAGGTCAACAACTTTGTATTGGTTTAGATTCAAACTAAGGTCGACATCGAAGATATGTTATAAATATTCAAAGGATGGTTCACAATAAATTTGTTTTGAAGGGACTACTATTGCATGAAGATTGCAAGATTTCACCTTCAAATGGAATCAAAAGGATCTAGAAGTAAGTCCCTATCAATTTGAAGATCAATACTTGAGAGGAGACTAAAGATATTTCATTTGAAAAAAACCAACTAGTTCCTTATCTAACTACCTTTTGACATGATATATCAATTTGAGATTGAAAAATAGTCAAAACATAGATAAAATAAGGCATATCAAGGGTTGCTAGAATGCCTCCCTAGCAAATGTATTGAATATTTATATAAGATGGTAGATGATATCTAATATCTGAAAATTTTAGTGGTGTTCAAACATCGAACACGGTTTGATGGGTTTTGGCTCTAAGACTGGGCATGAATTTACTTCTCACTCAAAAACAATCCAAAAGATGATAATAATTCGTTTGAATATTGTGCAATATTAGAGGACTAGGGGGCCTAGTATTACATCTAATTTGAACATGAGAACAAATATTCAAATTTCAGTAAAAGATTTGACATATTTGGATGGCTATAGAGGAATTATCTTTGCATTAATTTGAAATATAGTGTAGAGATTTCAACATTAAAAACCAATTCCAAATTTAGAGAGGAAATCAATATGTTATTGGGAAGGTTATAAAGATGTAGCATTCAAACTTCTAAGACCCCTTGATGAAATATCAGGGGTTGTCAAAATATATTCATAAAAAAAAATTCAAAGTAGCATGATGGACCATTCAACTACTCAAAAAGATGTTGTTAGCACTTATTATTGAAAGGGGATGTTTTTCCTTTGAATTTGGCCATTGGGTGACCAAATGTGAAAAAAAGGGGTTTAAAAAACCCACCATATGCATTTTTATCCAAATTTGAGGTGTGATCATGCAAAGGCACGCATATACCTAGTCGGCGTAAATCCATCAAGCAAAGGCTCAGTCTCAGTCGTCAGATCCATTAGATAAATTAGATCGGTGGCCATCAGATAAATTAGAAATTGTGAAAAGAGCGCAGGCATTGATCAAAGGAGAAAGTTGGACCGTTGGATCAGATTTTTGTGATTTCATGAGTTGGGAAAATAAGAAGGTAGAGTCTTGAAGACTCACGAAACACAAAGTCATGAAATGATCTGAGTCATCCAACTAGGTCAGCACATGGCAGTAGATAAGCGAAATCGTGATTTCACATTTCGGGGATTTCAGCATGGAGCAAGGCGCAAAGCCCCAAGTCCCGAAATGTCAATCGAGTATGCGTCGAAGTTTCGAAGTCTTGATGGTCGATGTCCCGAAGTGTCGATTGTCGATATGTCGAAGTCCTGAAACCTGGGATTCATGGGAGTTGTCCGATCCAGAGGATCACGTGGTGCCTGATTAGAGATGTCGCACTTTCCTGGATCGAAATACCTAAAGGCAGGAGTGTGGAAACTCCCGATAGCTGAAATCGCAACTAGCGCCTGGGAATTAGGAACACGGTCACAGCCCAGGGTCACATGCAAGGTTGGGGAAATGGAAAGGAGTTGTGCCAAAGGGAAAAAATAAAATGTATTGATTGCAGAAGAAGAGCAGTAGGGCTCGAGGTGTCGATATTGATTTGAAGAAGTCAGGGCACCGCCTGGGGCATTCATGGATGTCAAAAATCATCCTGATCCCAATGAAGGCAGTTAATGAAAATAGGGGGTGGTGGTTGAAGCCCCGTTTCACCCCATTAATGAAAAGCAAGAAAGGATGGTCGTGGTGACTAGCCGACAGCCCAGAGCTCCTCTGTAAATGGGTTTTCCTGCAAAGTCCATACTATTTTAATTTCACATCTGATAGAGGAAAACATGTGCAGTCTGACAGGAGAAGGAGGAAACGCAAAGATTTGAATGCAGTGGTCTGATCGTATCCCTGAGGGCCATGAGCAGTTCTAAGTATTTATACTCAATTTTTATATTTTGTAAAGGTCGTCAACTGGTTGAGCAGAGCTCCCATTTTTTTAATATGTTTAACACCAGAGTTGTGTCTAGTTATGTAATTGATTTGAGACTGTCAGTTAATAGAAGTCATTTTCCTTTCACATCTTTGTAAATATTGTGTCAAACACTCAGAATTGGAGGATATAGTCGAGGATTGTTATGTTGTTATGATGGAGGTTTGATCATAGAAGTATCATGATCAGTTTTACTCATTTTCCTATGTTGTCATTTTCCCTCTCGCACTGAATAGCTTGGAATAGGAGGATCTAATCAAGTTGTTGCATTTGTAGAATGATGGAGGTTTGATCATACTGCAGCTGTAACTATGTCCCTTTTAGGCATATTTCAGTGTCTAAAATTTGGTCTCATGAGCATCATCGAGCCTGAGTTTTTCCTCTCAAAGCTGCTGGAAAGTCGGATGCCCATAGTAGTCTCGTTTGTTTTCTCACCAAGTCTTCCCTCTGCTCACTTTTAAACTCAACTCACTGGCTAAAGTTAATGTGGCCCTCACTTCCCTGTGCATTTCTTCTTCGGTTCTGTGTTGTAACATCATTCTAGTGTTGATCTTTTTCCATTGACCTCCAACCATTTACACCAACAAACAACAAACAATGATGGGTATTGGGCTTGCCCTCATCGCAATCTGAGGACAACTTCTGGTGCTAAAATTTTTGGCACTGTTGCCGAGGATGAAATTGAATATTTTCCATCTGTAGAATGACAATGTTTACTAGTTCCAAAGGTGAATCAGAACTTAGTACTTCAAAGATTGCAACTGTGCACTTGGTGACTCCATTGAGGCAATTCTCTTGTCTCGGTTTTGTTGTTTCAGTGTTACTGCTTCCAGCTACACCTGGTAGTCCTCGAGAGAACACAATGATCAAATCTGGCCTTTGATGGTGAACAAAGGCCAGACACACTCATTATGCATATCATTCACCTAGTGAATCCATGGTTGAGGGATCGTTTGGCGATTCCACTGGTTCGAAATGGACAAAATCCTAGCTCAAAGGTTTTCTCCTTTTAATTTTTTTGTTGTTCCTGGTTTTCCTAATGTTGTTCCTACTTTGGATGAATGGGGTGATTATTTTCCCATATTTAGAGGGCATGTAGAGGACAACCCTGCTCGGCATCTCCGTGAGTTTCATGAACTCATGCATCAATGGGATATACAACACGAGGATTTATTATCAAAAATATTCATGTTCTCATTAGCAAGGGATGCTCGTGAATGGTATCATTCTTTACCCCCTGCTAGCATATCCTCCCTGAGAGAGTTTCATGCAGCCTTCAGTAGGCACTCTCAAAGGCATTATTCCTCTGAATTAATCTTTCATAATTGTTGTGAGGAATATGAAGGCCATGATCAAGATGTGGTTGTGTATTATGAAAGCTGCGAGGATGAGGACCATGAAGAGGAGGATGATCTGGGCGAGTTGATAGATCTGGTAGAATATCTCTCTGTAGAGATAGAATAGTTGAAGGCAGACCATGATTGTTTCCTATTTGAAAGAAATACAGAGGATTTTCCAGTTCTTGAAGTTGTTTTTCTTGGTAGCCCTACTGATGAGGGTAGTATTCAAGATTCCATGGTGGTAGAGATATTAGTTTCTGCCCCTCATAAGCATGTTGTCTCAGTTTTAAAGGAACGATCCATTGTGCAGGAGGATTCTTCCCTTTTTCTTCACAATATTTCCCATGATGTGTTTACATTTGGGACTGAAAAGAAGGATCAGGAGATCGTTCCACTTTGGCCTATTGTCCCTAGCTTTGAGGATTATTCAGATGAAGAGAAGCAGAGCCCCACATCATAGTTCATCGACCAGAGAAGTGACCAACCTGTATATGATAGCTAGGAATCAAGTTCTGAGTTGGATATGTAGGATTTCCAAGAATAGACTGCAAATTCGTATCCTCTATTCACTAATGAAGAATATTACGAGGAAATCCTCCATCCTTGGCCTACATAAGATGTTGGGTAGTATATTGAAGAGTATATCTTTCCCATGGGTCTTATTTATGATGATTATGAACCTGACCCTTGGGAAATCCATGAAGAAGAACCGAACGAGTGGAAAAAGGAGCGGTTTATCTCCTATCCAGAGCCTGTAAGTGAGTAGTCATCGTCTGAAAGTAATCAGCCCGCATCATCTTCTCATTCACCTGTGCCTGCCAGAAACATCCAACAATGTGTGAGCAACTATGTAGCAGAGAAGGCTATATGTTACCAATTTTCTGGAGTTTATCGCTTCGCCTATGAGCCTGTGAAGGAATACATGGAGTTGTATTTCCTTCATGTTTTGAAGCCACCCAGCTTTATCCTAGCCTCAGCATTAGGAGGAAAGCTAAAGAATGTAACCGTTCTATTGTCACGGTTGCATTACCTGTTATCAATCATCGACAGAGTGAAGGAGCTTCCAGTCAAGAATTTACTTGAATGGCTATGGTGGAAGTTTGCTTTCACCTAGCACTATGTAAAATTTTATTAGTTTAGGAATGTACATAAATAAGCTCCTTCTAGAATCTGTGTTTATTTTTGTTTTTACTTTCATCCAGTATTTTCAAGCAGTGTGTTTTGAGCTTGACTCCATATCCCAACAGAAGATGACTGGAACTGCAAAAGGAGATCTTAGAGCCTCACAGGGAGGACTCTATCCCCCATGGAGCCTAATGTTAGCACTTATTCTTGCAAGGGGATGTTTTTCCTTTAAATTTGGCTATTGGGTGACCAAATGCGAAAAAAGGGGTTTAAAAAACCCACCATATGCATTTTTATTGAAATTCAGGGCACGATTATGTAAAGGCACGCACATACCTGGTCGGCGAAAATCCATTAAGAACAAGCTCAGTCTTAGCCGTTGGATCCATCAGATAAATTAGATCGACGACCATTGGGCAATCGACATTATAGAGTTGCGCAAATTTTAGCATCAGACCAAGGCCCGAAATCATGAGATCTGGGCCATTCATTTCAGAGGGACATCTGGCACACCATCAGCATAGTCGCAATTTCATGAATCAGGAGGTCGAGAGTCTATCACATCAGAGACTCTCGAAATGTAAAATCACGAAAAGAGTGTAGTCATTGATCAAAGGATAAAGTTGGACCGTTGGATCATCTTTTTGTGATTTTGTGAGTTGGGAAAATAAGAAGGTAGAGTCTTGAAGACTCGCGAAATGATCTGAGTCATCCAACTAAGGGAGCACGTGGAAGCAGATAAGATAAATCGTGATTTCACATTTCAGGGGTTTCAGCATGGAGCAAGGTGCGAAGCCCTAAGTCCTGAAATGTCGATCGACTATGCACCGAAGTGTTGAAGTCCCAATGGTCGATGTCCCGAAGTGTCGATTGTCGATATGTCGAAGTCTCAAAACCCGAGATTCATGGGAAACGTCTGATCCAAAGGATCATGTGGCGCTTGATCATAGATTTCACAGTTTTGTGGATCGAAATACCTAAAGGAAGGAGTGTGGAAACTCCTGATAGTTGAAATCGCGACTAGTGCCTGGGAATTAGGCACACTGTCGCAGCCCAGGGTCACATGCAAGGTTGGGGAAATGGAAAGGATCTGCACCAAAGGGCCGAAAGCACATGTATTGATTGCAGAAGAAGAGAAACAGGGCTTGAGGCATCGAGATTGATTTGAAGAAGTCAGGGCACCGCCTGGGGCATTCATGGATGTCAAAACATATCCCAATCCCAATGAAGGCAGTTAATGAAAATAGGGGGTAGTGGTTGAAGCCCCGTTTCACTCCATTAATGGAAATCGAGAAAGGATGGTCGTGGCCGCTAGATGACAACCTAGAGCTCCTCTGTAAATGGGTTTTCCTGCAAAGTCCATATTGTTTTAATTTCACGTCTGACAGAGGAAAACATGTGTAGTCTGACAGGAGAAGGAGGAAATGCAAATCTTTGAATGCAGTGGTCTGATCATATCCCTGAGGGCCATGAGCAGGTCTGAGTATTTATACTCAATTTTGATATTTTGTAAATGTTGTTAACTGGTTGAGCAGAGCTCCCATTTTTGTAATATGTTTAACACCAGAGTTGTGTCTGGTTACGTAATCAATTTGAGACTGTCAGTTAATAGAATTCAGTTTCCTTTCACATCTCTGTAAATCCTGTGTCAAACACTCGGAATTGGAGGATACAGTCGAGGATTGTTATGTTGATATGATAGAGGTTTTATAATATAAGTATAGTGATCAGTTTTACTCAGTTTCCTATGTTGTCTTTTTCCCTCTCGCACTGAATAGCTTGGAATCGGAGGATCTAGTTGAGCTATTGCAATTGTAGGATGATGGAGGTTTGATCATACTGCAGTTGTAACTGTGTCCCTTGTAGTCATATTTCAGTGTCTGAAATTTGGGCTCGAGAGCATCATCAAGCCTGAGTTTTTCCTCTCAAAGCTGCTAGAAAGTCGGATGCCCATAGCATTTTTGTTTGTTTTCTCACCAAGTCTTCCTTCTGGTTGCTTTTAAACTCAATGCACTGGCTGAAGTTAATGTGGCCCTCACTTCCCTGTGCATTTCTTGTCTGGTTCTGTGTTGTAACATCATTCTAGTGTTGAGTTTTTTCCATTGATATCCAACCATTTAAACCAACAACCAACAAACACTGATGGGTACTGGGCTAGCCCTCATCGCAATCTGAGGACAACTTCTGGTGCTAACATATGCTACAATTGAAATTTAGGAAAGTCCCAATGAATTATTAGGATACTTCATAAGATGCATAATGTGCTCTGTTAGCTCTAGGAATCACCCTCAGATTGCATAGAAGGTAAGCCCAGTACCCATCAGGTTATGTGTAAATGTAAATGAGTTTAAATAGGTCAAATGGATAAGACTCAAGATAATAATGTTCTAACTCAGAAATCTAGGCTAGCATGCGCAAGCAATTGGGGTCTTGATCAATTTCAGTCAGTGAGTGGGAGTAAAGGTGAATATAAAGAAGATGATCCAGATGGATATCGGTGGCCACCCACCTTTTCCAACTAGCTCAAAACAGCTTTCTGACTTTTTTGGCAATTTGCTATTTTTAACAGTTTTTACTTCCGGGGCCATTTTGAGGGCCTAAATGAAGGTTTTTCGATATCGATCTCCTCAATGATAGCCAAAGGCATGATTGATCCCCCAAAATGAATCTCCTCGATGATACCTTTCCAATGGGCTATCACACGCCTAAAATGGAGATCGTATGCAAAAGTTACGACCCCGGGAAGTTGATGTACTAGCTTACCCAAACGAGGCCCACATGACTTTTGGCGCTTCATCTCCTAGGGTTAGGTTTTTGGATGTCTAGGGTTTTTGGAATTCTTTCTTATTGTAAAAATTCCTTCATAGCATCATTGTAACCTTTTTCTTGTGAATGCACACTTTCGTCACATCTCTTCTCAGAGATAAGCCGCCACCATTCCAGCAAGCTTGTTTCTGCTGCATTTTACAGTTTCAGCTTATTTCGTTATTGAATAGAAAACCAGTTTTACTGTATCTCTGTTATTTTGTGTTAAGAACATGTTAATAATCTGTATTCATTTTGTTCTTCTCATAAAATCCGGATTAGAAGACTTTGGTGAGGAAAATGTAGAGGTCTTCTATGGACATCAGGTCTTCAAGCAGCCTAAGGAGGAAAAACTCAAACACAAGATATTCTTGAATTCAAAGTTTAAGGAAACTGAAGAACATCATAACAATACTATAATCAAACATTCATCATAATATAGTTACAGCAATCCATGTGAATAATTCAATCATGAGTACTCCAACATCAGAGGAAAATAATATGGAATAAGAAAGTTGACTTATATTAATCAAGAAGTCTCAAATCAAGTACATAACCAGTTAACCAATAGCTTCATCAAAATATTACAATAAGAGAGCCTAGCTCAAACATTCGAACCAAATAAAGCATTTGGAGAGTCTATTTATAACAAAAAGAGAAGGCAAAAGATGGAGTGCGAGATGGCCTTCCTCCCATAAAATTCTCCAAATAGTTATTTCATCTAACAACTAGGCTAACAAATATGCTATAAAAAGGGAAAATGTCGGTCATTGATCCAACCAACTTTAAACTGACTTGATCTTCATTGATGCACATCCTCTTGTATTCCAAGTGTCTTGTATAGGTTGTAATCTTGTCATCATTCTTCCAGCTACCATCTCATCCATTCTCCACATCATCAGCCACTCACCAGGATGATAACTCAAACCCCTTGATTTCAGGTACCTGTTGGTAGTGTCATTTGGTAGTGCTCTTTGTAGCAAGATTTTGTAGTTCCTCCACAAAACTCTTTGTAATTCCATAGAACAACCTCCAAAATAGGTCTGAATAATGGGTAGCGCCCATCCTGTGTGTCTCTATGTGAAATCCAGCCTCTGTTAAAAATTCGGTAGCACCAAAGCCTGTGTAATTCATTCTCTATGTGAATTTTGGTAGCGTCTGCCTGTGTATCTACGCTCAATTCGGTAGTGCTAATGATGAACTGATCCTTCTAGATGTGTAGCGCCCGACCTCAAAATGAATTTGGTAAAACCCTGTGGAATTCACAACACCATCATTTCACTGCTTAATAGATTTGGTAGCACCCCGGGAAGTTAGCAGCGGCATCGCTACACTAGTCTTGGGAAATTAGGTAGCAGACTGATAGTATATGCGAATTAGAAAATTGCGTAGCGCCATAATGCTACGGAATGTCTGTGCTATTTCTGTTGAAGATATTAACTCTTTGCAAAGCACCAAAAATCCTGAGTTGTATGCATTAGAAGCCTGTAAAGACTGTATAAGTGGAAAAAAGTAATACTTCCTCAATCACTTATCCTTGCAAAAAGGGTTCATTCTCAAAAATGGAGCTCACCTTTCACCAATCACTTCATCAACCTAACACTCCTTCTTATGGAAGGAGGACTTCCTTTTGGCACATCAGCATGCTTCATTTTAGTAGTAACAGGATTCTTCACTAGAGCTATGCTTTTATTGGCTGTTGGTTTCTCCTTTTCAATAGCAACTTCAACCAACACATTCAAATTTGTTTGAGCCATCTCATCCTTGAATTGTTGCAACTATGCTTTGAGTTTTTTGTTTTGAGACTGAAAGTCTCTGTTTTTCCTATAAAGGTTCTTGAGATGCCTATGGAGAGGTTGATCTCTTCTTGCTGCAAATCTTGCTAAATCAAGAGTGTGGATGTAACCATCCATGAGTTATTTCATATTAATCCTTTCAGATGGGCCTTCTGATTTCAAACGAGCCACCTCCTTCCTAGCTTCCCTGAGTTGTTTAATCAATCTTTTGAAGGTCTGGTTGCTAGGTGGAGTGGTGATGTGGACAGTCTCAGCATGCTTCTTCATGGCTTCATATTCCTGCTGCACAGGGACTACCTCTACCATATTAACAGGATTCTCAATGCCTTTTCCCTTATCTCTCTTCTTCTTTAGAATGGAATCATTTGGTAGGACTTGAATTTCAACAGCCTCTTTGAGAGTTGATGATCTTGTGAAAGGATTTCTGACCTTTGTACTAGTTGTTGAAGGAGATGAAG
>ML790971.1:33088-59466 GCA_009831015.1 Picea engelmannii
TTTCATTCCTTTATTGGTTCTGTCTTTAGTAGAGGAAGGGAACTCTTCTAATTCTTGTGCAGGAGGGGGTGAAAGGTCTCTCTGGATCTTCAACTTCCTTAATGACCTCCTAGTATTAAGTAGGGGCCATGTTCTTTCTTTTCTTGTTGGATCTTGCTGGAGCAGTACTAGTGGATGGAAAAGGACTTGGTATATTTAACTGAGGAGTGGTTGTTATGTCCAACTTCATGTGAGCAGAAACAATAAATTGTTCCCATGAGATGTCCATCTTTCTCAGCTCTTCTGAAACCAGCATTCTAATAAACCCGAAATGAAAAATACTAGTATCCACATCCTTTGATTTGGATTGAACTCTATCTAACATTTTCCCTATGCTTCTCAACAAGTAGAAAGGAATGTTCATTTCATATTTACCAGTAAAATGAGAAAAAGCCTTATATGGTACTGGTATAGTGTATTAAACCTCCCCTCACATGTGAAGTATCTTTGAATGATCTTCAAAAATTTATCAAACTCTTCAACTAGATGACTTTTTGGCACCCCTTTGGATAGGTTGTTAGTTTGATACTTTGGCTTAAGGAAGTCTTTGGAAAAGGATACATTCAAAGCCATGGATTTAAACCATTTCTCTCATGTGATAGGAATCCTTATGGTAGTTGAAATAGAGGTCTCAGACACCTCAAACTCTATTTCCCCTACCTTAGTCTTTAGGCCATCAAAATGTGAGGAAAATTGCCTTTCCACCTCAGGATGACCCCTCTGAATGTTTTGGAAAAAAGCAAGGCAGCCCACCCTTTGAAAAACTTCTCTAACCATGGGCTTTTCCTCAAATAAATACATGTCTACAGGTTCAGTTCTAACCACAGTACCTCCCTTGTGCGATGTTTTCTTCTGAGGTGTCTCCATAGGTTAGGATGAAAGGTTTAAAAGATATGGTGCAGTGATGGCTAGGAAAACAAAAGAGTTAGACTTCAATAATAAATTGATAGTGAACAATGGCTTCCTTTTTCCAAGAATCTCCCCTAACTCAAACTGCTAGTTGGCTTTTGAAAACAATGGTTGTGCATTTCCCTCCCCTTGACTGTTCACAAATCTTAAAACTAAGGAATAATAAGTTCAAGAAGGATACCACTACAATAGTCTTTGAAAACTGGGTTGAAAATACTCCAATTCAAATGGTAGAGGAAGCAGGGGAAAAGGCAACGTCATTTCAACAGTGATTTTAGGTAGCACATCGCGCATACAAGAGGTAAAGCTTGCTTGGACACTCAAAACTTGGGAGAAAGGTAAATGGATGTCTCACAAATGAAATCCAGGTGATGGTGATTGCAGGTTTATGTAAAAGAAATATTGATAGAAAGAATGAGGGAAGGGTCCTCTTCCAATTATGAAAACATGATCGCTACAAAAACTCCAAGCGATAATTACTACCCAAAATTGATATGCAAAGGAGGGAAACCATGGGATACCTAGAAAATCAATGATAACATGGAGTTCTGCATATTTTTAGGAGAGAATAATGAGCATCTTGACCTCCAAATCCACCTCATCATCTGATCCTGTAGCACCACTGCCAACGGGTCCGAACTGGTAGTTTTTGCAGTGCCAAGTTTTGAACATTCAAAACTTTTAAAACCGTTAGCAAGCTCATAAAGATAAAATCCTCGAAGGAATCTTTAAGTAAACAAGGTGTTGAAAGAAAGGAATACATGACATCAGCACTATGATAACGAATCATGGAAAAGGATGAAGGACAGGGAGTGCGTTACAGAAACTCCTAGTGAGTTGGCAGCTCTCCTTTTTCGAAAAGTTGATTTGACCATTACAAGAGGACAAAGGGATAGCATGGAAAGGATACAAATGTATGATTGAGGAGACTGACATGTCAAGTCAAGTGAGTCATGGGATGAGTCAATCTTAGTGTCAATTCATGAAGTGGGTCAAAACATAAGTCAAGAAAATGAACCTAGGCCAAAAATCTATATGAGGATCAAAATTGAGTCATCACTTAAGCCTATATTTATTCAAGGTAACCTAAGTAAATCACACCTTTAAGAAACAAATCAAAATTAAAAAATCTAAAGGCTTAGAAAAATTTAAAACTAAGGGCTAATACCCAAGGAAACTTAGTGTGATAAGATGCTCTTTGGAAATTGCCTAATAAACCATCAAGTCATTCGAAAAAAAGTTCAAAATAACACTTTTGAAAGTTCCCCAATAAACCATCGGTATGATCTATAATATGAAACATTTGAATGTTTGATTTCTCCCTATGATCTATTGGGAGTCTCAAAAATATATTTCAAATGATAATGAAAACATTCCAATGAAGCGTCAAGTGGTTCTAAATGATGTTTGAATTATTTAATCTTTAATAAAATCTTGATGAGCCATTAGAATGTTTCGAAACAAAGGGTATTTGAATATTTTTTTTTGCAACACGAAATACCTTTTGAGAAGATATATTTGGAAACTTCCCAAACTACCATCAAGGGGAGAATGGAAGATCACAAATTCTAAATATGAAAGCATCTTGATGAACCATCAAGAGAGTTCAAAAAAGTTCAAATAAAAACTTTTGAAAAGTTGCAATAAACCATCGAGAGACTTTTTAAAATGATATAATACTTCTTTGTTCACTCTCAGTTGAACATCTGAGGTGAGATGAAAGATGAGACATTTGAAATCTTTGACTCTCTTGATGAATCGTCGGGGGACTTTAAAAATTGTTGAAAGACAACTTTTGAGAAAACCTGATGAACCAAGAAGATGATCCCAAATATGATGATATTCAAAATTTTAGATCATCTGGGTGAACTATTGGGATACTTTGAAAATAAAAATCCATTGATCTTTTGGTAAGTATTTGTAACACCCCAGTTTTGATTGCAAATGTAGCATTTTATATTTGTAAGTATTATGAATTTGGTTTCGGGCCCAACAATGTAATGAGTAAATATTGTACAATGAAAAATAATAAAATAAAATACATTGTCGGTTGTAGACGGGTAAGGACCAGCTTAATGGGGGGATATGATTCCATGGGAAAAGGGGATTAATGGGGGTTTTGAGGGGTTATAATATGCCTTGATTCTTAATCCATCTTCATTAATCATTTTGTCATTTATCCATTTAACCCTTTGAGTTATTAAGAACTCAATCATTGAATTCATGTAAGAGGTTGAGTGAAGAATTCAACCCACTTAATTATGACAGAATAGGTTGAGTGTAATCATACTTTGGGGGAAAGTGGGAGTCAAGTAAGCATGGGAAAAGAGAAAATTTGAGGAGGAAGATAAGTATCTTTTACAGTAAGGAAGAAGGGAGGGAAAATAGAGGAGAATGTTGTAGAAGAGTGTCCAACCATAGTGGGTATTGAAGAAATCTTGTTGAATCTTGAAATTATGATGAGAATGAGGTTATTATGCTTGTTATTTTTTGTTGATAAAATTACCGAAGATCAAGTGAGATTATTTTGGGAGCACTCATATAGTCACTAGATTTCTTGGAGCCCCTAATGGAGAGATTCTCTGGCTACTTTGTGCTAGAGCCCTAGAGGGGATGGATATTATTTGAGGGAATATGGTGTAGAGAAGGAAATATCATCTCTTATTTTGTGAAGACTAATGGGGAAGATACTTGGATGGTTATATTTTTTGTAGGAGTCACGTCACTATGCTTTTGTTGAGTTTTTAGCTATTACAATGCATTGTAGATACCCATAGGATCTTGTCCATCCTTGTGGACTCATAGCCTCAAATTGGGGGTGGCTTGTTGAAAAGAGATCTGGTGCAACTAATACTATGGTTGATAGGAACGTCCTTTGTCTATAGTTGGTTGTGTAAATTATTAGAAAATAAAAGATAATTGTTTTAATCATTGTGTAAATTATAGTTTTAATATTATGATTGAATGTTGAGTTTACTATGTATTTTATATGTATAAATGTTGTTATGCATGTGTAATTGATTGCATTCATTTTTTTAATTATTAATGATAATAGAATGAACCTATCAATCATCTTTCACATATATTTCCACATTTGAATTGATATTTTAATCGATTTAGTAGTAGTGTGGCCTAGCCAAGGAGTTGGGTATGTTACAGATTAGTATCAGAGTTAAAATTTTGTGGTAGTGTGCCTCAATGTGGTTCTTGGGATGTTATAGAGTGGTATCATATAATTTGTTTTAACATCAGACTCATATTGGATGAATATTAGTGAAAATTTAATAAATTTGTTGTTGCATAACATTACTTTGTATCGAATTTGGGAAAAATGGTGAAATTCAGAGTGAAAATTTACAATTTCTGGATGAAATATGCACATAATTTGTCCAAGGGATGTTGAATCAATGGTTGCAGGTTCAATATTAACAATGGGAAGCTAATTCCAGATCTCCCATGGCGGCCAAAAAATCAATGAACATTTTCGATTGAAAAAGAAAAATTTGGAAATTTATTAATTTTTTAGAATTTTAGGAAAATTGGGAAATTTTTTGTACCTAGTGATGTGGAGGCCATGTGTTAGGTGATGTGGTGGTGGTGACATGTAATTACACAATGGAATTTCCATGGTGGCAAGCCATGGTGGTGACCTTGTGGGTTTTTAGTGCAATGTTTTGGAAAATAGACTAAGTCCCAAAGATTGTGGAATGTGGGATGCGGAACGTGGGATGACAAGTAGGTGTGGGAGAATGTGTGAGTGCGCAATTCCTCCACATGGATGTTGGAAAATAGAATAATTCACAAAAAAATTAGAAACTAGAATATAGGACATGGGATGACATGCGGATGTAGGAGAATGTGTGGGTGCCCCATTTCTCCACATGGATGTTGGAAAATAGACTAAGTCCCAAAGCTTGAGGAATGTAGAATGCGGGATGCAGGATGACACTCAAGTGCAGGAGAATGCGTGGGTGTGCCAGTATTCTGCATGGATGTTGGAAAATATACTAAGTCCAAAATCTTACAAAATGTGGGATGTGATATGTGGGATGACATCTAGTTGCAGGAGAATATGCGGGCACACTATTCCAATTGACTAAGTCCCAAAACATGAAAAGTGCGAAATGTGGGATGTGGAGTGCAAAACATTGGTACAGAAAAGGAAATATTATTTTTCTTCTGCATAGGTAGATCATTTTTCAACAAAGAGAAAAGGAAAATGTGAAGAGAAGAGAAAAGGAAAAGGAAAGGAGAAAGATAGACATCGATAAATTAAAAAAAACAAGTCTAGAGCCAAAAAAATGTTTTGGCCATAATAGGAGTATAAAAACTCATTATCGAACGAAATTTAAAGAGTATATTCGTAGTGATGAAGGCTACAAAAGTGATAGTGAAGGCCATGGGATAATTCTACTTCAATTTTCCAGAAAATTCCAATTAGTAGTTTTTAAATATCTGGGTGATGTTTGGTGATTGGGACATGAATAAATATAATTGTTTGATAAAGCATCCAAAAAGTAGGCATGAAGATACCCAATTGGAATTTTGTCCAAATTCCAAAGGGTTTGGTGTGGATATGTGAAAATTGGTCAAAAACCACTATTGTCGGACACTTTTTGGGGACTTTTGAAATTTTTATAGGAGGAAAAGGGACCCCATATCACAAATATGGAAAACATTTTTTGGTCAACATTATACCTCCTCAAAATCCCTGATGATGTATTTCGCTCCTATTCTTCACGGTCGCATCTACTGCTAGGGTTTAGCCCTAGACGCCTTTCCTTCTAATGCTCGACCTCTTGGTATTCGTTGTTCTCCATGGCGGCATTGGGTTCCATTCGTAGAGGATCTGGCTCTAGTCCTTGCAGTGGTACTGCTCAACCTTTCTCTATTGTTAATCCATGTGTGCCTCCTTCTTTCGGTCCTATGGGTAGCGCCTCAGTTTCTTTCAGTGAGACTGTTAAATCTCAAATTTCAGCTCGTTCTTCCCCCTCTAATATGTGTTTGGTTCAAGAAGACCCAATAATTTCTCTTCTCATGGGTTAGGAAGCTAAAGATGAGGAAGATTATTTTTGGGAAAATTCTTTAATCTGTCGATTCAATGGGATTTGGTCACGGCTTTTGGATCTCAATGGTTGGATATAATCCCATTGGAAGCCTCTCATTAAAGAATATTTTTTCATTCATCCATGTCTGAAAGATTTCTTCATTGTCAAGTTTGATCTTGTAGCAGATTGGGATATGATCCTTGACTCTTTCCCTTGGTTTTGGGGAAACTCAGGTTTGTGTATGATTGCCTGGACTCCTTTCTTCAATCCTCTGACTATTGTTATTTCTTCTGCTCCAGTTTGGGTCAGAATTCTGAATCTTCCCTTTCATTTCTGGGGTGAAACTAATCTTAAAGATATTGGATCAGCATTAGGAAAGTTTCATTTTGAAAGTAAAGAAACTGTAATTCATAATATCAGCTCATATGCCATAATTTGTGTGTAAATGGATTTTAGCAAAGGGTTTCCAACATAAATTATTTTGGGCTGCAAAAACTACTCTTGGACCCAAAAGATAAACTATGAAAGAATCACTTTGTGATACATGGATTGTTTTGAAACAGGGCACATAACAGCTCAATGCAATAAGGGAAATAGGAAGGCGGGGAAGCAACAATGTAAATCAACCTGGAGGGATGGCTCCAATGAGGATCATCAAATAATTATAAAAAATAACTGAAAATCTTCTCCAAGCCCAGATTCTTCCACATATGTAGATCTGATGCCCCATTCCAAATGCATGTCTACTTAGGAGACACCTCTGAATCATTCAAATCCTATCCCTCAATCGAAGAGTAAATCTTCAAATTCTCTTGATCCAGGAATATAAATCTTTAAGGCTTCAGATACTCTTGATACGAGAATAGAAAGAAATTTTCTCCCCAACACCCGACCTCTTTCAAGTTGGGCAGATGAGGTCAATAAAGATGAAGTAGCATTGACAACACCAAAGAAAACAAGTTCTCCTGATCAAGAAAATATGGGGATAGTGGAAATAACAATTGCATCACCACCTGTCAAAGAAGTTTGGAAAGTAGTCGGGAAGAATAAAAATACATCATCAGTAACACAACCAATGATGACCAGAAGTCGATCTCGAAATAAAATATAATCATGTGTTGCTTTTGTCAATTAATAGGCCATCGATTTGTCTGAATTTATTCATGTAAGGATTTATGGAATGCAATATTTTTGGATAATTGGAAACATAGGCAAGTGATCTTGGAATATGGTACAATAAATCCTAGTATTAGACTTAGGATAGTTTTTCTATGTACTTCTTTCCGATGAGGCCGTTGATATTTTATAAATACAATATTAATTTTTTTTGTTAAAAAAAACATTATACCTCCTCAACAATCCAGACAAATTTGTCTTGATGAATTTTTCTCTGTTTTTCTCTGTTTGGGAGATAGTCAGTTTTGGCTAAAAATTCCAAGTCTGGAGAAAATCTAAAAGTGCAAAGTCATCAATTCCATATTTATAGAGAATTTGACTGGAGCATCAGATTTGGAATATAAAAATTGTTTTGTGTCCACAATCATAAATGATACCTTCACCCAATATAAAAACAAATCTTATTCTGGTAGATTTTATGTTACAGATGGATGAAAATGGTATCTTAGCTAAATTGCATTGGTGAGAATAGTGCACAAAAGAGGTAAAATGACAAATTTTAGAAGATTGTAATTTTTCACTCAAAACTCAGAATGAAGCATGAGTATAGTCATTGGAAAGTTGATTCAGAGGAGAATGTTCCTAAAGAATTCTAAATTGGTTTAATTGCATATGTGTTCTTCATAAATTTGGATGAAGGATGACTTGTAACACAATTAATGAAATATTTTACAATATGCATGATTCTAACAATAATTGTTGCATGCACAATTTTGTAGAATTAGAGGTACAAAAAGGACAAAAATTAGGTTTATAAATGAGTACTAAAGAGATGGATGATGCACAGTGTTCTTATAGACATGGAGATGAAATTAGAGGATTAAATATCAGCATGGGAAATGTGGAATGAGAGTGCAATGGACATAGAAGTAAAGTGGAGCCTATAGAACTGATGAAGAGCTTGCGGAGGGAAGAAAAAAGATACAGAAAAGATAATGAAAGGTTGATAAGAGATGAGGAGAGGAAGAACCGAATTAATTATCAGATACTACATTGTCTAAATAACTCGCAAATAAAAATCAACAAGGAGTCCGACATAAGACATGCAACAAGTGCATGTCATGCAAAAGAACACATATCTGATGACACAAGGGATTACTATAGAGGGATAAGGAATTTGAGAAATGTTAGTAGTCATCACCATTCACCTAAAAATTCACCTGGAAGAGAACCTACATTTTCAGAATTAGAGATCATCCCAAGTAGATCCCCTATCATACATCAAAGGAGAAGGCATAAGCTATATAGTTTGGAAGGAGAGCTCATGAGGCTCAAGCCACCAATATTTTATGGAAATCATAAGAAGGGTGAATAATTTGAAGCTTGGTTGTTGGACATGAAAAAGTATTTTAATATTCACAATTATTCATAAAATATGGAAGAAAAGATTTCCATATATCATCTTCAAGGAAAATCTTCCATATGGTGGGACTAGACGAAGCAAGTCAAGCATATTGATGAAAAGAGAATATCCTGGAAGTATTTTAAAACATATATTCAGAAGCAGTACTTGTCAGAACATTACTATTACAATAATATGCAATATTTCATTGAGCTTAATCTTGGGAACATGACCATGGAAGAGTATGAGAAGAAATTCTTAGAACTTCTAAGGTATGTGGACATCATCAAGGATGACAAGGTTAAAATTCAGATATTCTTGAGTGGTTTTCCATCATTTTATAAGGATAAAATTTAGTTTGATGAGCCCAATACTTTGGAGGTATCTATGAGAAAATCTAAGTATTGGTATGAATAGAGTAAGACAAATCTAGCTTTTCAAAAAACTTAAGATGACAAAAATAAATACAAGATGGATCAAATGAATAAAGGATTCAAACCACCTTTCTTTAGGAATAGTTCATAGTCATATAAGAGAGGGAAACAAGAAAAAAATGAGCCCAATATGACATATTCCTTAAGTAAAAGGCCAAGGAAATAGTACATAAAGTGTTGGGCATGTGAGGGAGACCATAGGTATGCATATTGTCCTCATAAAGGAGATAGGATTGGGAGTATGCATAACCTTTAGGAAGATGATACAATGGAAGACATGGGCAGGAGTGTGCTAAGGATTTATGCAACCTTGGACAATAGATAAGAAGACTATCAGTCCCACATGATTGAGGTGGAAGGTAAGATTGATAATCAAACCATAGTTATTTTGATTGATTCTGGAGCTAGTCATAGCTATATAGATATTAATGTAGTTGACATATTTAAATTCAAGAGATGTAATAATGAAAAGTATTGGTTGGTTCATCTAGCCAATGTGTTAGAGTTAGAAGTCACTCCTGGATTGCAACAGGAGTAGAGCCCAACGCCCATCAGTTTATGTCACGAATAAAATTAATGGGTGATCAAATGGGTAGAGACCCAGGAAGGTATCATTCTAACTCAGGGACCAGGCCTGGTATGTAAAGAACAAAGAGGTCTTGATCTAACTTCCATCAATGAGTTGATTGTAAAATGAGCAGGTGGAAGACTTGGTGAGATGAGTGAGCAAGACTGCTTTGGGAATCATGCCTTTCAACAGCTTGAGGAAGAAAAGCTCAGAATGCAAGATCCTCATGGTTCTGAGCTTCAGGCAACTGAAGGGTGACTTGACTGGATCCTCCAATTCCAAATCATTCAGCGTTGAGAAAATACAAGAACTAATTAGAGACAATGCGACTATTACAGTGATCCAACCTACATCATCCTATAACARCRCAACTCGACTGGATCCTCCAATTCCGAGTTGTTCTAACACAGTGTAAACAAAGAGTTGGAAAGAAGATGACATTCATAAGGCAAGAARTCTCAAGTGYCRATACATAACTAGAGCAACCAGTGCTTCGTTAAAACTTTACAATCGGGAGCCCAACTCAACTACTGATGATTTACAAAATGGMAAAAATGCCTACATATACTCAAAACAAAACAACAACAGCGAAAACAAGACACTACATTAAAAGCATTGYGTCTACATGTCTTCTAGCAGTCTGCGCATGCAGACTCTGGACAATYGTGCACTTATGACAGACAYAATCAGACTCCTGACTGTCCTGCAGATGAATCGACATGCTTTTAATCCTTTGCCGGACTTTCCATTTATGGCGAAGACGATGTTTAACCACCTCCAACAACTTCAATAACTGCTTTCTTGGGATCAGGAACAATCCAGGTCAACTCTACCCTCTAGGACGTGGAATTCTTCTCATGATGCCACCTGGATCAGTTGAACGGTCTAATGGATAGGTCGTGGAGGATCTGGTGTGCTTGACGTGGAACGGGGAAGGGAGTGATCACGGAAACAACAAGGGTGAGGCACGTGGCAAGAAGAAAGGGCGAAGGTGGCGAGATATGATGGTAATGGGGGACACATTATTTATGGGAGACTGACGTGGAAGGGAACAGGACAGATGTCGGAGGACGAGGAGGGGCCAAAGGGAACGGGCCCCTTCATGCGGTCAAGTGGAGAACATATGGCAGGGGAGGAAGCAGTAGAGAAGGCGACATGAAAGGAAGGGGGCCCCACGTCAATACCACACCAGTCCGGACCCCCCCCCCCTTTATTAAAGGCCTAATGGCAGAGGGGGTCCAGAATCGCTTGAGCGTCATTGATCTGGGCGCCTCGATCTTGACTGTTTGAGAGATGCGCGCCCAATTCTGGACCCCCCCGTTAAAGGCAGAATGGCAAGGGGGCTCCGGAATGAAACCTCATTCATAGATCTAGGCAGGTAGATCTCGGTCATATGAAACTGCCTTCTCATTAAAAAGACGTGCCCACCCTCTAAACTTTGGAAAAATGGGTTTTCGGATTTATTTCTTTGCCCAAGGGGACGCTTCTTTCAGGAGAGCACCCCTTACATGATTATTTTCTAACACACTGGAATCAAGAGAAGAATAAATGAGTTGGTCAGGGACCCCACTGAACATTAATGGAGTCATCACTAAGGTTCATTTGAACACCATACCACTTGGGTCATATGATTTATTGATTGGTATGGATTGGCTAGACAAGCATCATGTTATCCTAGATTATTATAAAAATTATTTCACATGTATTTATGAAGAAGGAAATTCAAGGATGGTTTAATGTATTCCAAGGCCTTTATCTATTAGAGATATTTTAGCACTATAGTTGAAAATAAGTTTTAGAAAAAGGTGATAGATATATGCAACTCATATGGAAGAGCCAACAAATGATGAAGTGTCAAATATTGAAGACTATTAAGTTCTGAAAGAGTATAAAGATGTGCTTGGGGAATTTTTAGTATTACCTCCAAAGAGAGACATTGACTTCTCCATTGATTTGATTCCTGTAGTTTCCTCGGTATCCAAGAATCCCTACAAAATAAGCACACCAGAATTGAAAGAGTTGTAGATGCAACTGGAAGAGTTGTTGAAGAAGGGGTACATATTCACAAGTGTTTATCCTTGGGGTTCCCCTATTATTTTTGTGAATAAAAAGGATGGAACTATGAGGTTATGTATCTACTTTAGATAGCATAATAAGGTTATAGTCAAGAGCAAGTATCATTTTCCAAGGATTGATGATTTTTTTTATCAGTTGAAGGGAGAAAACATATTTTCCAAGATTGACTTGATATCAGGTTATCATCAAGTAAGAATATGAGAATAAGACTATAAAGACAACCTTTCAGAAAAGGTATGGTCAATATAAGTTTATGGTGGTGCCCTTTCGGTTAACAAATGCACCAGCTACTTTTATGTGTATGATGAATGGAGTGTTCAGATATTACCTGGACAAGTTTTTGATTGTCTTTTTGGATGATATTCTTATCTATTCCAATACTTAGGAGGATCATGAACAACATTTGAGAATGGAGCTATAGGAATTGAGAGAACACCAATTGTATGCCAAGTTAAGCAAGTGCAATTTCTATAAAAAACAGATCCATTATTTGGGCCACATTGTCTTAGAGGATGGCATAGTCATGGATCTCGAAAAGATTGAAGTAATAAAAATTTGGCTAGCACCACAAAATATTTCATAGGTTAGATAATTTATGGTTCTATCTGTTTATTACAAGAGATTCATTATGGGTTTCTCCAATATTGCAAACCTAATCACTTCCTTGTAAAAGAAAGAGATAAAATATGAATTAAATACCAAGTGTGAAGAGAGTTTCCATCACTTGAAATATTTATTGACCAGTGCACCTATCTTAAAGATTGTAGATCCAAATGATGATTTTGTTGTGTGCACTAATGCATGTAAAGAAGGGTTTGGTGGACTCCTTACCTAAAATCGGCATGTAATTTACTAAGAGTCAAGAAAGTTGAAGGATCATGAAAGAAATTATGATACTCGTAACCCGTGATTTGGAACTTGTATCCATTATTCATGTAGTGATTATATGGATGAATTTTCTCCTGTGAAGAAAATTTGAGCTGAGGACATGCCATAGTGGTTTGAAATATTTGTTTGGACAATCAACATTAAATTCCAAATAAACTATATGGCTGGAATTTCTTAGCGAATGACTTTGACATCAAGCACATTAAGGGAAAAAATAATAAAGTGGTTGATGCACTCACCAGAAGGGTGCATGAAATGCATGCTACAACCATTAGTATGTATAGTTTAGATTTCAAAAGAATAATTTTAGAAGCTATGACAACATACCAACATTACGTACAAATTAAAGAAAGGCTACAACAGAGTAATGTACAACAAAAATGTAAATATTACAAGTTGGAAGATGATGGAATCCTCTTGTATGGGAACAAAGTGTATGTTCCTAATTCTCATAAGTTGAGAAATTTATTTTAAAATAAATGCACAATGTGTCATATGTTAGACATTCAGTATACTATAAAACAATCATAGTTGTAAAAGGTCAATATTATTGGCCTGGAACAAAGAAATATATGGCTGATTTTATTGTTAGATGCATGGAATGTCGAAAGGTAAATGTTGAGCATAGACTTATAGCGGGATTTATACAACCATTTCTCTTTCTGGAATGGAAATGGGAGATTGTTACTATTGATTTCATTACTAAGTCTCCCAGAAAAACAAGGCAACATGATTCCATCATGGTAGTGGTGGAAAAGATACAAAGGATGCACATTTTATTCCAATCAAGATGACACATAAGGAAACTAATATTACATAAATTTTTGTGAAAGAAATTGTTAGGCTACATGGTGTCCCTATGAAAATCATATCTAAGAGAGATACCAAGTTCACTTCCAATTTTTTGAAATATTTGTTCAAAGGATTTGGGAAAAATCTAAATTTCAGCACAACTTATCATCCAAAATCTGATGGGAAGACAGAGATGACCAACTAAATAATTGAATATATACTAAAGATGTATGTAATGGATCAACCTTCGAGTGGGAAGACTATCTTCATTTGGTTGAGTTTCCTTATAACAATAGATATCGCACATAAGTGAAGATGAGCCTGTTTGAGGACTTGTATGGAAGAAAATGCAACACGGCAGTAAGTTGGGAGAACCCAACAGATAAAGTAGTTATTGGGATAGGATTGCTAAGAGAAATGGAAAAACAGATGATAAATATTAAGAACAATTTAAATACTACACATGATAGATAGAATATCTATGTAGACAAAGGTAGATAACATAGAGAATTCAGAGTGGGTCAGTGTGTGTTTTTTAAAGTAAAGGAAAAAAGGAGTTCATTGAAATTGGAAAGTTGCACAAAGTTGGCAATGAGATATTGTGGGCCATTTGGAGTTCTAGAGAATATAGGCCCAATTGCACACATTCTTGCATTTCCTGCATCTATGAGGGTTCATAATGTGTTTCATGTGTCTTTATTAAAGAAGTATGTGTATGATCCTAATCATGTGAATGATTGGACTGTGATCCAGGTGGAGTACAAAGGGAACTTTCAGGTGGAGTCAGTGCACATCTTAGATCATAAAGTAAAATTTATTAGGAACCTAACCATTGGCACAGTAAAGGTCCAATGGACCTGTTATGTTCATAAAGACACCATGTGGGAGCATAAGGGGCCATGCGGTAAAAGTACCTGCATTTTTTTGTAGATTTTTTAGGAAATATGAATGCACATTTGTACATATGTGTACAAAGAATCAATTTGGTGGGATTTCCTAGAGCCACAACTATGATACTTCATGCCTAATATGCATTGGAGCCTTGGAAGAGAAGTGGTACAACCTAATGGGTTGTGATGTAGAGAAGGGGGTACACTTCCTTAGGTTGTGTAGATTGAGGGGAATGAGAGATTGTCAGTTGAAATTGTTGCAAGAGTCATTAAGCTACAAAATTATTAAGTATTTGATGTAATACTCTATGTATGTATACATGTACACATGTATAGAAATGTGTACTGAGGACTATGAAAAATGTAGGGCGAGGGGATTGTAACACCCTAGTTTTGATCCCCAATGTAGAATTGTATATTTGTAAGTATTATTAATGGTTGTGGGCCCAACAATGTAAGATCTAAACATTGTAGATTAAAAAATAATAAAAGGAAATACACCATCGACTATAAATGAGTAAGGACCTGCGTAATTGGGGGCTATGATTTCACAAGAGAGGGAGCTTAATGGAGGTTTTGAGGGGTTCTCATTTGCCTTGAGGCTTAAGCCATATTCATTAATAAGTTTGTCATTTATCCATTTAACCATTTGAATTATTAAGCACTTAATCATTTAATTCATGTAATAGGTTGAGTGAGGAATTCATCCCACTCAATTATGACAACAGTGGTTGAGTGTCAAGCTAACATGGAAAAACAAGAAATTCGAGGAGGAAGAGGAGAAATTTTTATGGTAAGGAAGAAGGGAGGAAAAATAGAGGAGAGCATTATAGAAGAGTTCCAACCATAGTGGGTATTGAAGACAACTTGTTAAATATAGAAATTATGTTGAGAATGGCGTCATTATGCCTATGAGTAATTTTTTGTTGAGAAAATTACCAAAGATCAAATGAGCTTGTTGTGTACTCCAATTTCCTTTGGATTTCCTAGAGCCCCCGATAGATATATTCTTGGTTGGTCTGTGCTAGATCCCTAGAGGGGATAGAGACTATTTGAAGGATTGTGGTGTAGAGAAGGAAATCTCATCCCTTGGGTTGTGTAAAATGATGGGGAAGAGAGATGGGTGGTTGGAATTGTTGTAGCAGACGTGTCATTGTGATTTTGTTGAGTTTTGAGTTGTTAAAATGGACTTATACAGACACCCATAGGATCTTGTCTGTCCTTATGGAATCATTGCTTGATCTATAAACAGTAGGCCTATGGCCTGTTTGTCTCACCAACATGGATTCTACTATAGAATAAACATTTATTTCTATATTGATCTTCTTGGTCTGGTTATAATCCTTGGAATATGCCAATCAGTTGAGTTGACCAAATAATAAACCAATCAACCATCCACTAGTCGATTTGGCCTTATGGATGTCAGTTGAATGCTTCGATGGTCAAGACGACCAAATGGAACCCCGGTTGAATGCTTTGATGGTCGGGTCGAAAAAATGAGATCCTAGTCGAATACTTTGATGGTAGGGTTGACCAAATGAAAGCTCGGTCAAATTATTTGATGGTCGGGTCGACCAAATGAAAGCCTAGTCAAATTCTTTGATGGTCACGTTGACCAAAAGAAATCCCGATCAAATTATTTAATGGTCAGGTCAACCGAAGGAAATCTTGGTCGAATTATTTGATGCTTGGGTTGACCAAAGGAAAGCACAGTAGAATGGTTTGATGGTTCGGTCGACCAAAGGAAATGAAATCAAATTCAAGAGTAACCCAGTCGGAATGGGTCGACCAACAATTGAAAAAATAATATTTAGAGGCAGATTCAATCTACAATAGAAAATGAAAAAAATTGTAGGGAAATTTTGATTCCCCGCAATAGATAAAAATATACAAGGGACGAATTTAGATGTTCAACAATGAAGAAAAATTCCCATGGGTCTCTGAATTCACATAGGTAAGTATAAGTTCGCCCAAGAAGTAAATAAAACACTCATGGGTCTGTAACTTCACCCAGGTAAGAATAAATTCGCTCATGTATGTTTAAATTCTCCCAGACAAGTTTAAATTCTCCCAGGAAACAGGAGAACGCTTTGGATGAGTGTTATAGGCTAAAAACAAAATTCAACAAAGTATGCATACATTGTTGTAACTCAAAACTAAATTCTCAAAGCATAGATTGAAATAACTCATAGATTCAACATTTAAACGAGACTTTTATTATGCTAAGGAGAAAACTACAATGGGGTGAGATATACAAAGTCTCTGTGTATTTTTACTCATTGAGAATACAAAATTGCAGAGGCAAAGGCTCAGAGGCACCCTTGTCCATAGTGAATAGGCACATTAACTCCTTCATCCACTCAAAACCGAGCAGGATACCCTCTTCAAGCTCTAATTTCTACGGATGTCCTTTCCTCTTCCTCCTTTCATCTCCCCCCTCTTTCTTCATCACTGCTACTCTCAAATGGGTCGCTCTTGGAAGGCCAATAGTCACAGTTAATTGTTTAACCTTCCTATTATGCCAAAAAAACAAATAAAATGAAATAAAACAAAACGTGTTTATTTACAACATTTACAAATATTTTCCAAGATCCAATTCTGATCACACCTCCCCATTTGAAGGCTTTTGGTCTCCAAAAGTTGGACCATTAAGGAGACAGAATCATAAGGCCTCTATTTGCCTCCACATATCCACCATTCCATTGTTGACAAAGGTGGCTTGCTTCCTTCTTGTCTACCCTTGTTTCACTGCTAAAGGAGTTGTACCCTCTCTCTCTTGATGTGCTTTGATGAGGTATTCCTTTCCACCTTTGACTAGGAGGTACTTGTTTTCTCTCCTGTAGAAGGTAGCATCCCTATCCCACAATTAGGGGTTACCCAAAATCACTCCATAGGCATCCAATGGTGCATCTTCACATTCTTCCTCATCAACATAGCTGGCACTAATGGTAAACTTGATTTTACATCTTCGAGTGATTCTCATAACAGGTTTCCCTTGAAACCATACTAGTGAACTTGGTTGCACTCGATCATAGGTTTCTAGACCAAGATCATCAACTAATGTTTCAAAAACCAAATTACATTGAGAACCATTGTCGAACAAGGAATTTACCTTCTGGTTCTTCACTTGAACTTTGATTTTGAATAAATCATGTTTATCTCCACTCACCTTTGGTTGTTGCAATGTGGTGAAAAATGTGGCTTCATCCAGATTAGAGGTGCTCACTACTACTTCTTCTTTTGTCTCAACAATTTCCTTTGTTTTCCTCTTGGACTTTATCCACTTTGGATGCAATTTTGGATGAATTTTCCATCATTTCTCTTCTGTGTGTCCATCTACATCGCAATGTTTGCAATGCCTATTATGATCCCTCCTTTTCTCGGTTGTGGCTTCTATCTTCTCGTCTCTTTTCTTGTTGGTTTCTTCTTGGCCCATGTGTTGTTGTTTTTTCCTGGAGTCCAACTCAATGTAGAGAGATTTCTTTCTCTCCTCATCTATACTTTTCACACCATGAAGCTACAATTTTCTTCCGATATGGATAAAAAGTATGCTAAGGTACTTCATCACCACCCCAATCTCTTCCAAAGAGATACCTAAACTGATGGCCTACCTCCTGAACTCAGAAGTGTACTCTTGCACTCCTTGTCCTTGTTCTTACTGAAAGTACTGCCACTTCATGATTTGTTCCTCTTTGTAGCCTATGGGATAGACTTGTGACTTGAGTAATTCCTTGAATTCCTCCCATTTCATCACCATGGGCTTCTTTCCTATCCTCAGTGCATCCACATAAATCTCCCACCACAACAGAGCATGTCTGATAATCTTCAAACGAGCAAAGGAGATTTTTTGTGTTTCTTGTATTTGATAAAGACTAAAGTAAACTTCCAATTGTTTCAACTAGCTATCTAAGTCTTCAACATTAGTTTTTCCATTAAACATGGGTATTTATAGCTCTTCTTCAACTTTGAAAGGAACAATGGAAGCTAAATAAGTGTTGTTGTCATTACTTGAGTTTCCAAGCATCTCTCCTTTTGAACTTTCTGGACCAAAATTGTGTTCTTCATGCTCAGTGTCTGTTGAGTGTGCTTCATTACCCTTCATTACAAGCAATTGTGTCACCAACTTTGTCAATGTAGAAATACTTTTCTCAAGTCGAGCCAATCTAACCTCTGGGTCTTCCCTGTCATCTTCTTCATGATGATTCCCTACCATTGATGGTTCTCTACTTCTTTGTAGGCCCGACTACAATGATTGTCCATTGTTTTGGTATTGGTTGTCGGTTTTTTCCATGCAGGTATTATCCAAGCCTTCAAAACCTACTCTGATACCATTTGATCTATAAATAGTAGACCTATGGCCTATCCTTCTAACCAACACAAATTATACTACAAAATAAAACTTGTATTTCTATCTTGATCTTCTTCATCTAGTTATAATCCTTACAATGTGCCAATTAGTCGATTCGACAAAATAATAAACCAGTCGACCACCCACTAGTCAAGTCGACCTTATGGATGACTAGTTGAATGCTTCGATGGTCGGGACGATCGAATGAAACTCCGGTTGAATTATTTGATGGTTGGGTGGACCAAATGAAATCCTAGTGGAATTATTTGATGGTCAGGTCGACCAAATGATATATCAATCAAATTCTTTGATGGTTGGATCACCCAAAGAAAATCTCGGTCAAATTATTTGATGGTCGGGTCGACTAAAGGAAAGAATAGTTGAATTCTTTGATGGTCGGGTCGACCAAAGGAAATCCCAGTTGAATTATTTGATGGTCAGGTCAAACAAAGGAAATAAAATCGACTTCAAGAGTAACCTAGTCGGAATGGGTCGACCAATAGTTGAAAAAAATAACTAGAGGTGGATTTAATCTACAACAACAAAGGAAAAAGTTTGTAGGGTGATTTTGATTCCCCACAACAGATTAAAAAATGCAAGAGATGAATTTATATGTTCAATAATGAAGAAAAATTCCCATGGGTATCTGAATTCACCTAGGTAAGTATAAGTTTTCCCAAGCAGTAAATAAAACACCCAGGGGTCTGTAACTTCGCCTAGGTAAGTATAAATTCGCCCATGTATGTTTAAATTATCCCAGAAAAGTTTAAATTCTCCCATGAAACAAGAGAACGCTTTGGACGAGTGCTATAGGCTAAAAAAAAAAAAACTTCAACAAAGTATGCATACATTGTCGTAACTCAAAACCAAATTCCCAAAGCATAGATTGCAATAACTCATAGATTCAACATTTAAATAGGTACTTTTATTGTGTTGAGGAGAAAACTACAATGGAGTGACCTATAGACAGTCTCTGTGTATTGTTACTCACTGGAAATACAAAATTGCAGAGGCCAAGGCTCATAGGCACCCTTGTTCAAAGAAAATAGTCACAATAACTCCATCCACTCAACTTTGAGCAGGATACCCTCTTCGAGCTCCAATTTATGTTGATGTCCTTCCCTCTTTCTCCTTGCATCTCCCCCCTCTTTCTTCTTCATTGTTGCTCTCAAATGGGCCTCTCTTGGAAGGCCAACAATCACAGTTATTTGTTTCACCTTCCCATTGTGCCAGAAGACCAAATAGAATGAAATAAAAAAAAACATGTTTATTTACAACATTTACAAATATTTTCCAATATCCAATTCAGATCACATGTCCCCATTTGAAGGCTTTTGGTCCCCAAAGGCTGGACCATTAAGGAGACAAAAGCATAAGGCCTATATTTTCCTTCACATATCCACCATTCCATTGTTGACGAAGGTGGCTTGTTTTCTTCTTGTCTACCCTTATTTCATTGCTAGAGGAGTTGTGCTCTCTCTCTCTCTTGATGTGCTTTGAAGAGGTATATATTGCCACCTTTGACTAGGCGGTGCTTGTTTTCTCTCTTATAGAAGGTAACATCCCTATCCCACAAGTAGGAGCTACCCAACATCACTCCACAGGTGTCCAATGGTGCAACTTCACATTATACCTCATCAACATAGTTGGCACTAATGGCAAACTTGATTTTACATCTTCAATTGATTCTCATAACAATTTTCCCTTGCATCCATACTAGTAAACTTGGTTGCACTGGATCATAGGTTTCTAGACCAAGCTCATCAACTAATCTTTCAAAAACCGGATTACATTGAGAACCATTGTCGAACAAGGCATTTACCTTCCAGTTCTTCACTTGAACTTTGATTTTGAATAACTCATGTTTATCTCCACTCACCTTTGGTTGTTGCAATGTGGTGCAAACTATGACTTCGTCTAGATCATAGGTGCTCACTATTGCTTCTTCTTTTGTCTCAGCAACTGCCTTTGTTTTCCTCCTTGACTTTAGCCACTTTGGATGCAATTCAAGATGAAGTTTCCAACACTTGTCTTCTGTGTGTCCATCTACATTGCAATGTTTGCAATGCCTATTAGGATCCCTCCTTTTCTCAAATGTGGTTACTATCTTCTTGTCTCTTTTCTTGTTGGTTTCTTCTTGGCCCATGTGTTGTTGTCTTTTCCTCAATTCCAACTCAATGTAGAGATCTTTCTTGCTTTCCTCATCTATGATTTTCAGACCATGAAGCTACAACTGTCTTCAGATATGGCTAAAAAGTCCTCCAAGGTACTTCATCACCACCTCGGGCTCTTCCAAAGAGATACCCAACTTGATGGACTACTTCCTAAACTCAGAAGTGTGCTCTTGCACTCCTTGTCCATGTTCTTGCCGAAGGTACTGCCACTTCATGAGTTGGTCCTCTTCATAGCCTATGGGATAGAATTGTGACTTGAGTAATTCCTTGAAGTCCTCCCATTTCGTCACTCACAATACAAAATTACAGAGGCTAAGGCTCAGAGGCACCCTTGTTCAGAGTGAATAGGTACATTAACTCATTCTTCCACTAAACTTCGAGTAGGATACCCTCTTCGAGCTCCAATTTCTATTGTTGTCCTTCGCTCTTTCTCCTTGAATCTCCCCCCTCTTTTTTCTTCATTGCTGCTCTCAAATGGGCCTCTCTTGGAAGGCCAACAGTCACAGTCATTTGTTTCACCTTCCCATTTTTTCAGAAGAGCAAATAAAATGAAATAAAACAAAACATGTTTATTTACAACATTTACAAATATTTTCCAAGATCCAATTCGGATCATCACCCCAACTTGGGGGTGGCTTGATGCAGAGAGAATTGGTTTAACATATTCTATAGTTGGGAGGAACGTTCTTTGTCTGCAGTTAGTGGTGTAAATTGTTTTTTTTTAAGAAAAATGTTTTAATCACTATGTCATTTACAATTTTAATACTATGATTGAATGTCACATTTACTATGTATTTTATATGTATGAATTTTTTTATATATGTCTAATGATGCCAACTCCCTCTTCACAACCCGCAGGTCAGAAAGGTCCACGTCAACTCACAGGATCCTCTCTTCCCTCGGCCCGAAGAACACTAATCGGTCCTTCTATTTCCCTATCGGGAAATCTGTACCCACAGACCTATTCTCGCGATCCCCCTCTCTTTACTTATCAGGGAATCAGACTTTGCGACTCCGCGTGGTCAGTGGTCGAGTGTAGGGTTCTTGAATCCTCGAGACCCGATACGAGTCAACGTTGACCCTTTCTTTAACCTGTCGTGACTTCTCCTATCGTGAGTTCGACACTCGCGGTGTCGAGCAACTCGATTCTCCGACTCCCGAGTCTCGATGCACCGAAACTCCGACACACGTGCGAATGGACTATTCAATCGCCTCTTCACTCCATTGGCACTTCGAAGTTCGTGGTATCGCGAATCCTAATGCAGTGAGTTCGGGACTTCTCGCTGTGGAACCCAGAAATAGTACACCACCTATCCACGTCACCAACTCCTATGGTCCCACACTGTTTACGTAGCCGTCGGGATATCGCGTATCGCAATTTCGCGATTCCCATTGCAATATTTTGGAGTTTCAATCCACGAAACCCCGATACACGATATACGTGTAGATCCAACGATCCTTGTGGCCCCGATCTACGACCCCGCCCCTCCTGAGCTTTGAACCTTCCAGAAACACCTGTTGTATCTCCCTTGTACCTTCACGAGATCTAACGGCCCACGGAACATCGCAAATTCTCCTTGGGGAATACCGACCGTCCGTTCTTTCTTGGTAATTCCTGCGAATAACCAAGCATTCCTTCACGGAACTCGTCCACCTGTGTGTAGACTTGCGACGCTTCTTGCCAACCTTCCAGGCACGACTTCTCCGCGCTGTCCTTCAACAAATTTGAAGGCCTATCCCTCATGAGCTTTCCCACGACCTTCAAATCCTTAAGGAAACACTTGCACGCACTCCTTGCGACAATCCTTCAACCTCGTCTAAGTGTTGAAGTTTCTTCGACTCTGCGCACTCTTTCAGCAGCAGTCCTTCGATATTTTATTCAGGTTCACAACCCTGAACTTCACTCGACCTGCGCACTCTTTGCACGGCTCATGTGCCTAACTGCACTTTTTGGGTGAATGAGAACAAAAGTTATCTCTATCTGAACCCTCTGTCAACGCACTCCTTGTGGACACTTCAACTGCACTCCTTGCAGGAATTCTCTGGCTCAAGTAGAGAAACAATTGAAACTCATTCCTTCTTCCCTTCAGACTTCAAACTCGACATGAAATCATATACACAGCATATAAAAGCAAATGTATAACAGGAAGTAAATATTCATGAGCACCCCATTAAGCATCAATACACAGAGAACAACACAAACCATGAATTTGAATCAAACTCTTTCTATTAATCCAAATATCTGTACATGGGTGTTCTCACACAGCTCTCTGCATGCTCTTTCTCTAATACTTCTAACTCTCAATAATCATGTTACAATGCACAATGAGGGTGTCTATATCCATTTTCCCTCCACTCCTTCTAAAACTGTCTAATCTAATATTAAATTCTATCTACCTATTTCATCTCAACATAAATGCCTCTATCTACTTCAGACGAGAGTGGGACGCTCAAGGTCTGATTACATTATACCAAGGCACCTTCATTAAATGATCTCATTTATATTTGGCGCATCAACTTCAAGAGAAAATTCAAAAATTTTGGCTAGGTTTGTCCATCTGTCCTCTTGCATTCTGCGCTGGCTCGCTTGATGTGTTGGCGATGCTCCTGCATCATCTAATTTTTTGCATTCGTGTTTTTAATTATTAATGATAATAACATGAACCTCCATGACATGCTATACATATGTTTCCACATTGCAATCGATATTTTAATCGATTTAGCAGTAACATGGCCCAACAAGAGATTTGGGTATGTTACAAATTGGTATTAGAGTTACATTTTTGTGTTAGCATGCCTTAGTGAAGATATGGGGATGTTACAAGTTCAATGAACTATTGAGATACCTTCAAAAGAGTAAATAAAGACACTAGAAATGCTCACTCAATCTCAAACAAAGTCTTTCAAAAACCATGACCATTTAATAAACATGAAGTCTCTAATGCATAATGAAAAAAAAGTTGAATACAAAAATCAAAGAGAATTCAAAAGCAAGGCATAAAAAGACTAAGGTCTTGTACGAAGATTAAGAAATTTTCATTATCCGTCATCTTTGTAAGACCTTAAAAATAATAAAAAAGAAGCAAACCCCATGAAATTAAAGGTTAAAAATTAAAATAAAAGGGAGAACTCAAGTATTTGGATCAACAAGTCATAACATTTATTGTTTATATATATACATAATTTTGGTTGAGAGATATGATCCACAAGAACATATAAACTCCAATATATCATGATCGTTATGCCAATGGGTGTAGCTACAAGGGAGTGGTGCCTCCTACTAACATAATGGTTGATTGATTATGGTGTCAATATGCTTGTTGCTCAATCCTTATGTGAAAAAATAATTGAAAAGCTTCTCTTACTAGCAATACTTTACAACACTAAGTTGGATACACCTAAAATGTGTCTTGAAATTGTTTCTACAACATAGAAAAAAATTACTCCCACGTTGATTGAAAAATGTGACCCACAACAACGTATAAACCCTTATATACTATGATCATTATGTTAATAAGGGCACAAAAGAATAATAATAATAATAATAATGTAAATTTAAGGTCACGGCCAAGCCAAACACCAAATTGGTGTATGAGACCTCCTTGTTTATGGGACAAGGGACCCCCTCCGCGCAGGAATTTGATTACTAAAGTCTATAGAGATATACATGATATACATACCCTACTCCCTATAGATTTGAACTTGTGATTTCTTAGGAGGAAGTGTAGCTTCAATGGACCTAATGGTCAATGACCAGGTTTTCTCCTTAGAGGTCACAAGTTCAAAAACCAACGAGGGGTAGAAGTTGTACATGTTGTTTAATATTTCTCTTGTTGCAATGAGGCTCGAAGAGTAGGCAACTCCTGAGATAGAAGCAAATAAAGTGGCTTCGGAGCATCTCGACCCTTGCCAAATCACAAGTCCCTGCTAGTACTAACTTACAGGTTGTCGGTGCTAGCTACACACCATTTTTTTATGATCTCTTAAAAGAAAACACATGTTCTTAATCATGAGGTAATACACATCTTATTAACATAATGCTTAATTAATTACAATATACAAATACCTATTACTCAACCTTCATGTAAAAAACCAAACAACCTTGACCCTCCAAACTGATAAAACATTTTATATACTCCCAATGCCAAATATGTATCTAAATAAAGAAAAGGGTTTGGTCAACCCCGATCAAACAAGAAAAGGGTTTGGTCAACCCCGATCAAACAAGAATATTCAGTTTCTTTAGATTTTTAAAAAGTGGGATAGTGCTTCCTCTTTCACGTGCGCTGACTAAAACTCCAAGTAATTTAAATACAATTTCTTAAGTACAATTTCGTACCGACATTGTTGCCATGTAAATCTTTTCACCATCTTACTGCAATTTCCTACCGAGATCATTGCCATGTAAATCTTTTTCATCATCTTAAACACTTAAGAGGATATTTCTATATTAAACCCTTGCTTAACTAATAGAAAAAGCGTATTCAATAGTCTTAATGAAATCCGAAGAACGTTGCCAAAAATGTAGTTGGGATGCAAAATACATTTGAACAGTGTAATATTTACGGGAGTGGGAAAAGTGGTACTTAAATTGTCCTGTTTGTTTAATCAAATTTGGTTTTAAATTCAGTGGGAATTATGTTTGAAGTTAGAGTTTGGAAAAGTGGTACTTATATTGTCCTGTTTATTTAGTCAAATTTGGTTTTAAATTCAGTGGGAATTATATTTGAAGTTAGAGTTCCATTCTTGCGTCTGGAAACTTTTTCAATAAAACTTTGTTGTTTATTTAATTAAAATTGGTTTTGGAAACTTTTTCAATAAAACTTTGTTGTTTATTTAATTAAAATTGGTTTTAAATTAAGTGGGAATTATATTTGAAATTCAGTGGGAATTATATTTGAAGTTAGATTTCCACTCTTGTGTCTGGAAACTTTTTCAATAAAACTTTGTTGTTTATTTAGTCAAAATTGGTTCTAAATCTAATAGAAATTATGTCAGAACTTAGAGTTCTGGAAACTTTCTCAGGGAAACTTTGGAAACTTTTTCAATGAAACTTTGTTGTTAGAGGCTTTGGCCAATTTTAAAACCACCCAAATGAAACTTTGGAAACTTTTTCAATAAAACTTTGTTGTGAGGCTTTGGCCAATGTTAAAACCACCCACATGAAACTTTTTCAACTTTTTCAATGAATGAAACTTTGTTGTTAAAAGTTTTTGGCCAATTTTAAGACCACCCATGAAACTTTTTCAATAAAACTTTGTTGTTAGAGTTTTTGCCAATTTTAAGACCACCCATGAAACTTTTTCAATAAAACTTTGTTGTTAGAGTTTTTGCCAATTTTAAGACCACTCACATAATGAAACTGAAAAAAACTATGGATAAAAAACCCATATTTACATATTAAACTTTTGTGCTTCCATATGGCACTTTGAAAGATAAAAAACTACCAACAACAAACCCTCACAAAGAATATAATACAACCCTAACAACTACTCCATCCATCAGATACTTTACAAGACACAACAATCTTATGAACCAACAATCTTATGGTCCATCGGACTGATGCAAGCGACTATACAAATCTATATATCCTAAAAGTGCTCACAATCTGTAGCAGCAGAAGTGCTCACAAAGCAGAAGTGCTACAAAAGTGCTCACAAAGCAGAAGTGCTCACAAAACAAAAGTGCTCACAA
>ML790971.1:76154-116730 GCA_009831015.1 Picea engelmannii
ATGAGAGGAAAAGGGGAATATGATCTAAGGAAAAATTGGCTAAGTTAAGGGGGCTTAAGCCAAGGAATATAATAATATATTCCTAAGTCCTAAGTTATGATTTTTATCCTAAGTTCCTAAGTGGTAGAACAAACTATTCAAGGCGGGGGGGATAATTTCTTAAGTGCCATGTGTTAAGAAATGAGCATGCATATATAATGTTGGGTTTTAGTGGAAAATATATCATTTCTCTCAATCATTTTCCATCATTCTGACCATTGCTTGTGGGGTGTGAGCTAAGAAGATGTTGTAACCATATTACCTTATGAACTCTGTGAATCCTAGGGGGATTTGGGTGTACAATTATCCTTGGGTTTCCTTGGGGAAGTCTAGAACCCTGGAGGGAGAATGGTTGGGAATAGGTTTCCCTAAGTGTGAGGCATAGAGGGTGCCTGGATACTCCTGAGTGCAACTAGAGTTCATGGAGCCATAGTGCTATGAGACTTTTTGGCTAGCCTGTGTTAGAGCCTTGGAAGGAAAGTGGAATTTCCTGAGGGATTGTGGTGCAGAGAAGGGAGTACACTTACTTGGGTTGTCTAGGATGTGGGAAATGAGAGGATGTAGGTTGGAACTATTGTCGGAGTTTGGTAACTTGGCCTAGTCATTGTTTTGTTGATTGTTAGACCATAACTAGCTTAGGTAGCCTTTTCCATGGTGGAGTCATAGCCTTAGCGTGGGGGTGACATGTTGTTGAGAGTTCTAGAATAGCAGTGTCTATGGCTTGGAGGAACGTTTGAGGTACGCTGTCAATTGGTGATTTTAAATTAAGATAAGTGTTATGTTATGTGTATTTATGTTTATTAATGCGTGTTTATATATGATTAGTTGTGTTAATCTATAACTTTTTATAATTATGCATGGAAAAATATGTTATTAAGACTACATAGTTGTTTCATATGTAGGGAATATTATTACTATTGGTATTAGAAGCATGAACAAGGGTTTGGGTGTGATATGACTTGGTAATAGAGCACATTATATGTTATTATGAACATTTAGGAAGGTTGAATTTAATTAATCAATGGTATCAGAGATATAATAAGTGAGGAAAAGTAAATTTCAGAAAATTCAGTGTTTGGCAGAAGTCAGATTTTACTGACATATGCCTAGATGTGAGTCTGAGGTTTGTTACAATGTGGTATTAGAGCTATATGTTAAACTCCGGTCCTGCATGGGCTAGAGTCAGTGCTGAAGAAAAAATGTATAGAGGAAATTTTTTCAGAGGAAGCCTGCAAATTATTTGATAGAAGTTTTCCATGAGAAATTGGAATTTTTTTTGGTAAATTTGTGGAAATTGAGATCATGGGTTAAATCCCCAATTTTAACCTTTGAATGGGTAAATTCAGGCTTTCAATTGGATGAATTTATGAATTACGGAGCATCTGTGATGAAATTGGATAAAACCCCCCAAGTTCCAAGTGAATTCAGGAGGAGTCCATGCCAGAAAAGTAAAAGGGTCGAGTATCGTAGCAATTGGTCAGTTGTAAAACTAAATTAGTAATGGGAATCATAATCACATATTTTCATGGTGGCCTTGATGAAAATTTAAAAAGTTAAGTATTTTTGAAAAATCAGGAAATTTTGGAATTTTGGAAAATTAAAAAAGAAATCGCACTAGATGATGTGGCAGTGGTGACGTGGATTGCCATGGTGGCAGGGTGGTAGGCCACATTGGTGAGGTAGGGGTTTTCAGCACATGGTGGTGGTCTCAACAATGATGTGGGTGCCATAATAGATGAGGTGGTGCGCTCCAATACGCTGAGTAGTATCAAAGGATTCTAAAGTGGTTTTGAAATATTGCAAAAGCCTCAAAATGCATGTGATGTTGCCATGCATCCTTGAGTTGGTTTGGTGGTATTAGAGGTTGGTGCATAATTAACCTCCCTACAACTAAACCTATGATATCACCCTCGATTGTTGATCTACGATCATTCCATAGTTCGATCAGAGGAGCGGGAAAGTCACACATGCTAGGGAAAAATGGTGCAGGATGGGACCCTCCCATCCCCGCAGGCTATGGATGAGCGATAGGTGGAAGTTTGGAAGAGGAGGTTGGATCCCTATCCCATATGAGGTCAGACATGTGCCAGGTGTGCAGTTGGTTATGGTGGGGCTTGAAATATAATAAATAAAATAAAATAAACATAAGGGAAGAAAGAGGAAAGAGAGGAAGAAGGTATTGGAGCTTAAAAAGGCACGGTCGGGGTGGCCAAGAGGATGAAATGGAATCACCTCAGAGTGCCATGTGGACCTAGAATGCCACATCATGCCATGCCCCTATTTTTGGGTTCCTATGTTCTAAAGTGGAAATGAATTATGTGGCTTGTCAGTGAAGAAAAATGAGTAAAAAAGGGTCATTTAATGTCACTTAGTTAGGAGATGTTATGTTTTTTAAGTGACATTAAGGAAATAAAGTAACTTTAGATTAATAAGTTACTTAAAAATTATTATAGTGAATTTTAATCTTAAATTAAAAGTAAAAGGGGAATAAGGGTCATATTTGATTTAGTCAAAAAAAGGGGAAAGTTCTAGAAGGCATGGAGGAAGGATAAAAGGAGGGGTAGAGCTTCACTTTGGCATTATGATTATGATTTGATCTCTCATTTCGGAGTGTTGTTGGAGCCATTGTTTCATTAGGATTTAGCAAAACCCTTCCACCTTTGCAGTTTAGTTTTGGTGGTGCAACATCCACCCTAGCTAGAAAACAGGGGGGGATCCATTCAAGATTTCCATAGGAGCTTTAATTTTAGGTTTTTTTTTAGTTGGAGGTATATTGACTTGCGCAAGAGATTTGGGAAACTTTCCATAGGAGGTCGGTCTCATATTTTGCAGGTACCAAGAGAGTTGTGGGGAAGCATGACAAGAGACATCCTCACTGGTTGAACACGAGGGTCTCGCGAGGCCTCGCTTGTCATCTAGCCTCATCCTGTGAGGCACCACTGGTTATCTAGCTTCATCCCACAAATATATTTGTAAGATGAAGTTGCATAGATACTTAGGTGTGGAAACTTTCTCACTACAGTCTATATCGGAGTATCTTGACATCGTCTCCAGTAAGGGTTTGACATCATCTTGGAGAGGTTTTGGAGATTTGGAGTTAACCATTCCATGGATTGGAGGAGTAACCATCTTTGAGAAGAGATCGAGGAACTACATCAGGTTTTGATTTTCAATTTGTATGTTTGTTGATTTGTCATAGTTTCTACAACAACCCTAGACATTGTATTGTGTGATCACGATTCCATTATTAAGAAAGTTCCATATTATCTCTTCTATTCTCTGGTTTATTTAGATTCAATGCAACATGTTTGTCAAAATTCCTATCTAGAGGTTATATGAAAAATGTTTGTAGAAAGTCCTCAATCATCTTAACAACATATGTGTTTGGGAAAGGAGTATAACCAAAACTATATTGGACAACAAATATAGCATATTCCTATTGGGGATATTGTATCAGAACTGACGATGTTGCAAGACTGTGATTGCATAAGACATGAATGGTTTACAAAGAAGGGAGAAATCAATAGTGCATTCCATGGACAAGGGAATAAAGACTACTCCAGAATTCAAAGATAAAACTTGGAAAATTCTTCAACAAGCCAAGGGGATGTTATCAACAAGAAAAATCATGCCTTCCTTTCAGAAGTATCTAACATTGGGTGAAGAGATTCGTATATCTTTTCCCTTTAAAATATTTTACACTCTCTGGTACAGAAGTTGGCCCAAGGATTTGGATGAGGATTATTTTAAAAGCATAGGGAAGGAAGTAAAGAAGGATGAGCATGAAGGACAACAAGAGGAGCATGCATCTAGCCATGCATAGAGGAAAACCAAACAAAAACCTATGATACATCATCAAAACTAACCAATGAGGCTGATGACACTAGTGTGCTAGATGGAGAAGAGGAGGATACAACATCTTGTCCTTCTTATGATGACTATGAGAAGATGTTCCAATCAACCAATGTTAAGGATTTAACATCTCTCCCTGTGTATGATGTTGATGATGAGGATGGTTCAAGAGGGAGTTGAACAACTCATCCTGTTTATGATAGGCATGATGATGTAGGCATGATTGTACCATGATTGCCAAAGATTGGGAGCTATGTATGGAGGATGACAACAAAGGGGCTGATTTAGGGGATGAGAGCATATGAAAAAAAAATTATGAGGAAGGTAGTCCACATTGCATGACATCATCTAATGAGTCAATTGATCCCTTATGTGACATCCCACGACATGTTGATGAAATAACATTGCATGATTTGGAGAGTCAAATATTGGTCATAGAGAAACAAATTGTGCAGTTGTTGGTGAGGGAAGATGGTGCTCATAAATTTATTGAAGACCTTAAGTGGAAAACCCATATGGAAGAAAGGAAAAAGGGAATTTCGGATGGAGTCACTAGTACCCAATTTTGCATCTTCAAAGAGGCACTAGAGCAGAGGAAATCCAATTATTTGTAGCTTTTCATGGATAGGGACCTTTCTCTTAAGTTCGTTGAAGAGAAGGAAAGGGATATGGAGAAGATTTTTTACCATSTTAGTTTGRCAYGCTCTTCATCATTGACAGTAGCAGAGATGCCATCATATTTGGCAGTAGTGACACATGATCTAAGGGARGATCCTCTTGTGACAATTCCACATGAGGAACATTYGAAGTTGCAGGTGTTTGACGAAATGTTTGACATAGAGGGTGTTGATCGTGCACATGTTTTGCATTGCATGGATCATAAGTCRTTTCTTTTGGCTCAAGGCTTAGCTAYAGAGGAGGTAGTTGACCAAATTCCTTGTGGACTAGCCAACAAGGAAGTATATGCACCAATTGCATAGATGATTTTAGGGGATCAATTTYGCYAATGGACTAATTTTCCAGGTTTTTTCCCAAACAAAGATTCACCAATTTYCATTTTTTYTRAAAAYGATTCGCCCAAATTCCATAGAATAAAATTATTTTACMTTAAAAATCACMAAAAATTTATAGAAACTATATAAAATCCTTAGAAATTTGAATATTTTTATAAAACTATCGCCAAAATTTTTACATTTTGCATATTAAGGACTAGTAATATTAGCCCATGTTTCTACATTTTAATATAAATTTCCATCTTTAAAATTATCCCTGACCAATTGATTGGGGGATTGAGTATAGGACGAATGTGGATACATCACTCTAGGACCCATGTTTACTTGATATTAGTGGAGTGATTGATACAATGGCACATATAAGATACCCGTGGTACATGATGATACAAGGGTTTGTAGTGGTATACAACAACATTCAGTCATGTATGGTGGTGTACAATGGGTTTTTCGAATGATTTCCCTAGAGAGACCACCAAACAGGTAATTCAAACGTATCATTGAGTTTAGTTCACCCATGATCGATGTGTGGATGGACAAGATTCATGGAGAGGCATATTCCTCGAAGATTGGTCTTTGAGTCGGATATCACCAAAGTAGGGACATAGAGCAAGATACCTATAGGATTTTTCTTAGATGTTACCTTGAATTCGTGGCCATACCATTGGTATTGACCAACTTACCTAATACTTTCTAGTCTTGTAGGCAGTGGCAGTGGCATCTAACATTATTTTCAGATGCTAGCGGTATATTTAACAGGACATGGAGGGTTCACCTAAGTTAGTGGGGTGAGGCAGGAAGGAGTATATCCATGTCAAAGTTCTTTCATTTGGGCTATGTGGTTAGAGCACAAGAGGATATATATATTGTATAGGATCAATTCATGGATATTTCAGTTGATAGAGTTATGGATGGCGCTATCCACTACGAAGGTCACACACATGTAGTCATTGAGTCCACACTTAGGGAGACGATTATGAGGACTGTGTGATTCACCTTTGGTAGGGAATTCTAGGTACTCATATGAGTATGATGCATTGTAGGTGACAAGGCTACTTTCTAGGGAGGTTTTTAGTCTCCACAGATTACATGAGTACATTAACGGTGATCTAGATAACATATTTCCTGGCGAATTTTGGCAGGAGCTAAACATAATTGCAGGAAAAAAGTTGATTCCTAGTACTTGGTTTCCACCAGATGTTGGCATACTAGGGACTTGGCTCATTTTGACTCTGATGGCACCGTGACAGCTAGTAGGTATTGGGAGTGGTGGAATTCCAATTTGGTGGTGGGATCCAAGAATTCATCTGAGTGACAGATTGATGCAGATGATGATGATGATCGTTAGAGCTATGAAAATTATTGGTATGCTTTATTTTCAGGATGTCAGTTGAGGGAAGGTTAAGACTTACTCTATATGGAAAGATAGGCTTGAGTCCAGGCATGAATTTGCAGACTTAGACTTCACTGAGACACCTTCATAGGGGAGGATTCTGGATAGTGGTTCCAATCCCTTCAGGGATTTCAACCTGGGGTTCCAAGAGAGGAGGACACAAAATGAGCTCGTTGGGCCTACAATGATGAACAAAGTAGTGTAACGTTAGCATGGTGTTTCATTTCTGGGATTAGTTTGGGACCCTAGGATTACATTGTTTAACAGTTCAACTATTATTATAGATGAGAGAGTCGATTTTGACTCTCCAAAGTCTAATTTTTGGAGGCTTAGGATTGTTTGCTTGGAGGAGTGGTCTTCTAAGGAATTGGCCAATTTTATGCAGCTTATGATTGCTTGTCTTATTAGGGGTATTCAGATGGATTCTTGTATTAGCACCTTGCAGATTAGTGCTAGGAGAAGAGAGTGTTTCACATCATTTAGGAATATCTGAGAGAGGTTCTCATGGAGAGGCCTCATGAAATATGTAGGGGAGTATACAACTTATCAACAGAGTAGGTTGAGTCACACTCATTCCACATGATCGATGCAGTCTTTGCCCATTCCTGGGTGAGAGTGGGAGAGCATGTGGACATATTGCATCACAAGATTATAGAGGGTACATAGGATGGATAGTATGTCTACAGTGATTAACCAGTTCATGCACTTTCTAGTGATATCTTATGAGTATGGGGAAATGCAGGTGACATAGACATCTTGTGGAGAGATGTCTAGAGTCCATGAGAATCCCATAGTCATTGCCAATGATTGGGACATACTTCCTTTTTCGACATTCGAGATCGAGTATGGTAGTGGATTTGTAGGTCGTGAATTCACATGGACGCCTATGCAGGATAATATTCATGGTAATATATTCAACCTTACAGATACTTCAGGTGGGAGTACTATGGGAGGAGGAGGCATACTAGGCATGGTGGTCAGACGATTATGATCAGAGTGGAACAATATCAACATGGTGGTTCCTTTTTCAGATTAGCTTGGGAACCTGGGATTTTATGGGTTGACAGTTTGGTAGTTGGTATAGATGGGAGAACCAACTGTTGCATGCAAGAGGCCTCTAGTGTTAGAACATTGCACGACAATATTGTGGGTGGTAGGTGCTCCACATATTTTAGATTGGTTTGGGACCTAAGGATTATCATTAGTTTCAGTTTGGTTCAATATGTTTTTCCTATGGGTGTGATGACATTTCTTGAGGACAAACAATCTTTGGGAAGGGAGGGTTTGTCATGTCCCCATTTTTGGGTTCCCCTATTTTGCAATAGAAATGACTTCCATGGCTTGTCAGTGAAGAAAAAGGATTAAAAAAGGATCATTTAATGTCACTTAGTTAGGAGATGTTATGTTTTAAAGTGACATTAAGTAAATAAAGTAACTTTAGGTTAATAAGTTACTTAAACATTATCAAAGTGACTTTTAATATTAAAGTAAAATTAAAAGGGGAATAAGGTTCATATTTGATATAGCCAAAAAAAAAAGGGGAAAGTTATAGAAGGCATGGAACAAGGACAAAAGGAGGGGTAAAGCTTCACTTTGGCATTATGATTATGATTTGATATCTCATTTTGGAGTTCTCTTGGATCCATTGTTTTGTTAGGGTTTACCAAAACCCTTCCACCATTGCAGTTTGGTTTCAGTGGTGCAACATCCACCCTAACTAGACAAGAGGGGGGCATCCATCTAGGATTTCCATTGGAGCTTCAATTTGAGGTTTGTTTTCAGTTGGAGGTAAATCGACTTGTGAAGGATATTTTTGAAACTTTATGGAGGAGTTCAATATCATATTTTGCAGGTACCATAAGGTTTGCGGGGAAGCGTGACATGAGACATCCTGGTTGGTTGAACATGAGGGTCCCAAGATGCCTCACTTGTCATCTAGCCTTGTCTCACAAGGTGACGTTGGTTATCCATATTCATCTCGCGAAGATCTCTGCAAGATAAAGTTGCAGAGATACTTAGGTGCGACATCCGTATCACTACAGTTAGTATCGAAGTAGATCAACATCTTATCCGATGAGGGTTCGACATCATCTTGGAGAGAGTTTGGATATTTGGAGTTAACCCTTCTGCATATTGGAGGAGGAACTATCTCCTAGAAGAGATCAAGGAACTACATCAGGTTTTGGTTTTTAGTTTGTATGCTTTTTATTTGTCACAACTGCTACAACAACCCTAGACATTGTATTGTGTGATCAAGATTCCATTATTAATAAAGTGTCATATTATCTCTTTTATTCTCTGGTGTATTCAGATTAAATGCAACATGTTTTTCAAAATTCCTATCTAGAGGTTATGTGAAAAATGTTTGTAGAAAGTCCTTAATAAGCTTAGAAACATGTGTTTGGGAAAGGACTATAGTCAAAACTATATTGGACAGAAAATATAACATATTCCTAGTGGAGATATTACACATCAACAACCACATCAACAAGGACATGACATAGGAAAAAGTTGCCTATGTTTTTTTTATATAAAAAAAAACATGGAGCCAAAATCATATTTTGGTTATAACAAGAGCAGAATAACTTAGAAGAAGATAAAAATTTCTAGTTTTTTTCTGCAATGATAGGGGCTACAAAAATGCTAGAGAGGGCTACTAGCTAATTATGCACCAATTTGCTAGAAAATGCAAATTACAGGGATTTGAATATCAGTGTCAAGGTTAGTAGCAAGGTCACTATTACTAATGAATTTTTTATAGTATATCAAAAAATAAGAAATGAAAATAATCTATGAAAGGATTGGCTAGATGCCAAGGAGTTCGGAGTGGAGATGCCAAAATAGGACAAAATCCACTATTCTGGGCCACTTTTGGGGGATTTTGGGATTTTCAAAGGAGGAAAAGGGACCCCATATGGAAATTTTGGGAAATTTTGTTTAATCAAAATTTATGTAATAATCAAGCCAAAAAAAATTGATTTAATGAAAATTTTATAGAAACACATAGATTGGGAGATAGCCAGTTTGGCTAAGAAATTCCAAGTGTAGAAAAAAGGGTGAAAAATAACAAAGTTGTCATTTCCAGATTGTTGCATATTTTGATTGGAGCATCAGATTGATGATATGAGAATAACTATGAAATAGTTTTCATTAACATTAAGAATGAATCATAAAATAATTTCCTTGGTTCCTCACATATCTACCTTTGCAGGTAACAAAAGTTGGTGTCTAAGCACTAGGAGGAAAAGTGCACAAAAGGGGTAAATTGACAAATTTCTGAGGATTATAAATTTCTTCTTAGAGCTCAAAATTTTGAAAGAAAACAGTCATTAAAAATATATTGGATAGAATAATTCACATATGCACCCATAAATGTGAATTGAACAATTAAATTCATAGGCAATTCATAAGGAAGATGATTGACAACCTTACAAAGCATAAAATTATGCATAATTTTCCAAATTTGTAAATTTTTTGTCTAACAAATTTGTTTGTATTCACATTTAGAAAAATTAGGGGTGAAGATAGAACACATAATGTTTAAAATTAGGACCAGAGACATGGAAGATGCACATAGATCTTACAACCTTGAAGCATAAATCAAAGGGTTGTATATCAGCTTGGGTAGTGCCAAGACTAAGTCAAATGGATATAGAGAAGGCAAAGAAAAAAATATAAACTTGGTAGACACAATGACAAAACTATAGAGGGAATTTTTGAGCTATAAATAATACAATGAGAGGATTATAATATCTCAAGAGGAGACAAATCACATCAACACTTAGTTGTTACAAAGCTTGAACAAATTTGAGAAGCAGATAAATAAAGAATTAGATTCAAGGAAAGTAAAGGAACACAAATATCATTCCAAAAAGGAGGAGGCCATAAGTGCCAAGTACTCTAGACATGTTAGTAGAAATTATCACCATTCACCAAAGCACTCAACTACAAGGGCACATGCATTCTCAAAGTCAGAAAGAAACCCAAGTTTGTCTCCTGTCAGACATCATAAAAGGAGGTCTTAAGTAAATTATTTCCAAGGAGAGCTTAGGAATATCAAGCCTCTTACATTTGGTGGTGATAATAATAAATATGAATATATATAAGCTTGGTTTCTAGGAATGAGGAAATACTTTCAACTTCATAATTATTCATCAAACTCAGAAGCCAGAGTTGCAATCTACCATCTTCAAGAAAAAAATCAATGTGGTGGGACCAACTCAAGTAAGTAAAACAGATTGATGATAATAGGATCTCATGGAGGCAATTCAAAAATCACTTTAAAAATATTTACTTATTACAACATTATTATGACAAGAATATGAAAGAGTTCTTTGAACTCAGTCTTGGAAGGATGAAAACGAATGAATATGAGAGGAGGTTCCTTGAATTACTAAAGTGTGTTGCCTTCATAAAGGGTGAGAAGGTTAAAATTCAAAGATTTATGAGTGGGATACCTTCTTTCTATAGTGATAAGATACATTATGATGAGCCCAAGACATTGGAAGAAACTATAAGGAAATAAAAGTATCTTTAAGACAAGAATAAAGGAATGTCAACTTTACAAAAGGCTTGGGAGGAAAGGAAGAAAAATAATATGGAACAAAGTAAGAAAGGGTATAAGCCAACATTTTCCAGAAATAGTTCTCAAGGACAACCAACACAAAATGATCCCAAGATGATGGAGTCTTTGGGGAAAATTTCAATACACCATCCCATAAAATGTTGGGGATGTGAGGGGGACCATATGTATAGATATTTCCCTCACAAAAGAGAAAGGATGATGAATGTTCACAATATCTAGTAGGTTGATACAATTGAAGACATGGGTAAAAAAATGACAAGGATTTATGCATCCTTGGACAACAAGTAATCAAAATACCAATATCACATGATTGAAGTAGAAGGTGATATTGATAATCATCCTATAGCCATTTTTTTTTGGAGCTATCCATAGTTGCATAGATCCTAATCTTGTTGAAATATTTCATTTGCAAAGAATAAAACATGGGAAATGTTGGTTGGTTCAACTAGCTACTAGAGCCAAGTGAAGGATCAATGAGTTGGTTAAGAATTGTCCAATGGACATGAATGGACTCCACACAAAGGCATATTTGAACATCATACCTTTTGGTTTATATGACGACCTAATTGGAATGGATTGGTTGGACAAGCATCACACTGTCCTAGATTGTTACAACAATGAATTCGCTTGTATTGATGAGGAAGGGAACTTGAGAATAGTTCAGGGTAATCCAAGGGAATCATCAATAAGAGAAATTTCATCCATGCAGTTGAAGAAGAATTTTAGAGAAGGATGCTAGATTTATATAGCCCATATGGAAGAGGAAAATACAGATAAAGTGCCAAGTATTGAATACCATCTAGTATTGAAATATCATGAGTATGTATTTAGAGAGATATCATGGTTTCCACCAAAGAGAGATATTGATTTCTCAATTGTTTTGGTGTCTGGAGCTTCCCTAGTGTCCAATACTCCCTATAGGATGAGCATGCCAAATATAAATGAATTATAGATGAAACTTGAGTAAATTTTGAAGAAGGGGTACATATGGCCAAGTGTCTCACCTTGGGGTTCCCTAGTTCTCTTTTTGAAGAAGAAGGATGGAACCTTAAGACCGTGCATTGATTTCAAGAAGCTAAAAAATGTGGCCATAAATAACAAGTATCCTTTACCAAAGACAAATGATATTTTTGATCAACTAAATGAAAATATATTCTCCAATATTGACCTTAGGTCAGGCTACCATCATGTGATAATTAAAGAAGAATATATAGCAAGGTTGCATTCAAAACAAGAAATGGACATTATGAGTTTGTAGTGGTTCCATTTGGGTTGTCAAATGCATCAATTGTCTTCATGTTTCTAATGAATGGAGTTTTCAAACAGTATATGGACATGTTTGAAATTATTTTCCTAGATGACATACTTATCTACTAAAATACAAAGGAGGAGCATGAGAAAAAATTAAGGATGGTGCTACAACTATTGAGGGAGCATCAATTGTATGCCAATTTGAGAAAGTGTGCATTTTATTAGAGGCATATCCATTATTTGGGTTGTATTATTTCATTGGAAGGGATAGAAGTGGATATTGAGAAGATAGAAACCACTAGAGGATGGACAACACCAAATAATGTTGTATAAGTTATTTCATTCATGGGACTTGCAAGTTATTATAGAATATTTATTGAAGAAATTTCAAAGATCGCACACCCAATCACTTATTTTCAAAAGAAGGGAATGGACTTAGAATGGAACTCTGAATGTGAAGAATTTTTTTAGCATTTGAATAATTTATTGACAAGTGCACCAATATTGAAGATTGTTGATCCATATGAGAATTTCATTATGTGCACTAATGCATGAAAGGAAGGGATTGGTGGAGTCCTTACCAAAAATGGGCATGTGATATGCTATGAGTCAAGGAAGTTGAAAGAACATGAAAGGCACATTGTTGTGGACACAAGAATTAGATTTTGAAACCATTATTCTTGCATTGAAAATGTGGAGACATTATGTCATGGGCATAAAGTTTGATCCGAGGATAGACAATAGTGTTCTGAAATACTTTTTAGGACAACCAAAATTAAATGCCAGGCAAACAAGATGGTTGGAATTCCATAGTGAATATGATTTTGAAATCAAGCATATCAAAGGCAAGTAAAATAATGTGGCTAATGAACTTAAAAATAGAGTGCATGAGATGTGTGCTACAACCATTAACATGTATATTTAATATTTAGAAGATAGAATTCAAGAAGTTGGATATTATGTTCATCATTATTTGCAAATTAAGGAAACATTATAGAAGGGTAATTTTCAACAAAAAATTAAGAATTATGAGTTGAAAGAGGATGGATTCCTTGTGTCCAGGGGAAAGTTATATGTACAAAAATATAAAGAGCTGAAGAATATAGTGCTGAGAGAAATGAATAATGTTTCTTTTGATGGGAACCTAGGATATCAGAAAACAATTGCAATTGTGAGAGGCCAATATTTTTGGCCAAGCATGAAGAAAGATGTGATTGATTACATAGTCAGGTGCTTGGAGTATTAGAAGGTAAACTTTGAGCATGGACATCTGATTGGGTTTCTATAGAGATTACCCATTCCCAAGTGGAAATGGGAAGTTGTTACAATTGGTTTTATTACCAAACTTCCTAGAATAATGAAGTAGCACGACTTCGTCATGGTAGTGGTGGATATTCCCATACCCCACAACAATAATTCCACACAATCTTTCTTAAGAAAAATAAAATTCATGAGGATTTTTGTTTCATATTTTGTAGAAATTATCAGACCTATGTGAAAAATTATCAAGAAAGACAGTTCAAATGGAATCAAAAGGAAAGGGATGCTTTCAACCTAAAATTAAGACCATTATTATTTCTACACTAGCTCTAAGAAATTATGATTTTGATAAATTATTATTCCTATACACTTACATTTGATCACTCCCTTAGTGATATTCTCACCCAAAATGATAAATATGGGGGTGGGTTTAAAATATATTTCTTGAACAAATTTCTACAAGGCGTTGAACTGAATTACCAAAAGTTGAAAAGAAATCATACTCTATGATTAAAGTTGTTAAACAATTCAAGCCTTATATCTTGAAAAGTCATATAAATGTGATTGTTCCACACTTAGTTGTTAAATCATTGTTCATTAAAAAAGAACTTGGAAACATAAGAGGAAACTAGATAACTACTATCCAAGGATACAATATTGATGTCAAACTTACTTTCATTATTCAAGTTCGATGACTTTGTAAATAGAAATTGAGGAACAAGAGTTAACTAGACATGGATGAAATAGGATGGAAGAATGAAATTTATGCACATTCTAGTGATGTCCTTTACATCTCAACTAATATTGACTCATGGTATTATAAGTTGAAATATTATTTACAACATGGGTCCATTCCTAGATTTCTTGACGCCAGAAAGAGAAGAGCCTTAAGGCTAAAATTAGTATAGTACCAGTTGATTAATAACATCTTTTTCCAAAAAACTTATGATGGTGTATTACTAATATGATTAGATAAAGAGAATGTTGAAAGAGCCTTGAATGATTTGTATGTTGGACTAGTTAGTAGACACTTCTATGGAAATATCAAAACTCATAAGATTATGAGAGTTGGTTTTTGTTATCCCATGCACTTTAGGGATGCTCATGATTATGCTTAAAGTTGCAAAGTTTCCCAAACATGTGTTGGAAAGAAAAATAAACTAGTTGTTCCTTTGCAACCAATTATAATTGATGGAAATTTTGAACAGTGGGGATTATACATTATTGGTGAAATTAATTTAAATTCTTGAAAGAAACATTAGTACAGATTGAATAATGTATACTACTTCACCCATGTGTATAGATTTCATTCCTTTGGCCCATGTAAACAAAGAATAATAAATTTCTAGGATCAACACCTAATAACCAAGTTTGGTGTTCCTTATGTGTTAGTATTTGATAACACTTCATATTTTTCTTTTTGAAATTGACTAAATTTGTTTTGGAGTAGGGTATTTTTTACAATATTCAACAAACTAGCATCCTCAAGGGAATGGAGTATCTAAATACACCAATAAAAACTTGATTTGAATTTTGAAGAAAACAAGTATTGATCACCATAGGAACTAGCACAACAGACTTCTTAATGCCTTGGGCATAGACCTAGTCACTCCTAAGGTTGCATTAGGAGCTTCTCCTTATTTCCTAATTTATGGTAAGGAAGCCATTTTTCCTTCAAATATCTTCCTACCCTCTTACAATTATATCAAACAACACGACAACAAAGTTCCTTATACATTTATTATAATATAATTGATACCCTATTGAAGTTAGAATAAGAGAGGGAGAAAACTACAATTAAGTTTGCAGCTCACCAGTAGATTTTCAAACAATGGTTTGATAAACACTTATCTAGGGAGAGACCTTGTCCATAATTAGGATAAACCAAATGAAGCAAAAGGAAAAAACTTGAAATTTCAACAACTTTCGCTTGGACCATTTTAAGTGGCCAAAATATTGGCCTTGGCATGTACATATTGCAAAACATGGATGGAGAGTTGTATCTCCTCCATATCAATAGCCAAATTATCAAGAGACACTTTAGATAATTTTTCTTAAGGAACAAATATTGTATATAATATATTTTATTTCATATAATTTCCTGATCTGAGTTTATTGTTCAAATTTTATATTTCATTGATTGTTGTAAGATTTAGTGTTACTATTTTTGTAGCATAACCTTTTTTTACTTTTTTGAATTTGCATCTCTTTTGTTTAGCTTGATTTTTGGAAATTTTTGTTTATAGTACATCAATGAATATTTTCACATGATTTCCCTTGATTTTTCTGAGGTGTAATAACCCACCCACTAATGATATGAGTTTCTACTTACTGTTGTAAGATTTTGAGTGATTTCTTGACTCAGAGATTTCGTAAAACAATTTGTTAGAATTCTTTAGTACCCCTGAATAACCCCTTTTTAGTTGTTGATATGCTTTTAATGTGTTCATGGTTCTGGGGTTAAGTTGTCAAACACTTGGTTGGTATACTCAAAGCCCACTGTACTCCCCTCTTTTCTGATTGTTGTGGTGTTTATGTTTGTTTTTTTTATTTCTATGGTTCAAGACTATTGTCAACTTACTTATTTTTGTTTTTATATTTTATTTTTTGTTGATTGGTTTTCTCACAGTAGTTTTCAGTAGATAATGAGGAGTGTAAAATAAAATGTGCATAAGGTATACAAATTATAATAGAAATATTATCATTGACTAGTTTTCAAATAAATGGTTACAATCAATAAAGGAATATAACCATATCATCTAGCTTATTAACAACTTCAATTTGAACCATTACACAACAACTAATCATAGGTTTGGTATTATTGAAAAATTGAAATTTATTGTACTCTTTGTTGGGTGAAATAAAAAAATATTGGATATGATAAAATTTCTGTAACATCCCTCCATTTCCTTCATTCTGCTACCAAGAGGAAATCGGCCTCGTCCTCAAGATTTTGACCCTATAAGAGAAATGCAATTGCAACAAGGGGAAACTCAAGCTCCACTAGAATATCATCAACCCTCTTTAGAAGAACATGACCCATATCCTCAATAGATCAATATATGTAGGAGTATCTACTTCTTTCAAAAAGGAACCTTCCCAACACCAACATCTCTCCCTCTGTAGCCAACTCGATCTTCTCTAATGAAGAAATCAACCTCACAAAAGGAAATACAACCTAGCATAATAAAACTTGGCCCAACAAGAGGAAATATGGTCTCTACCTAGGATATTCAACCTCTACTCAAGAAAATTGACCGCTGCAAGTAACCAAATGCCTCTCCACAAGAAAATCTATCTCCCCAAGTCAACTTGGCTCTCACAACCCAAGATAACTCCTGCAACTAGATGAAATGGTTCTTTTCAAATTTAATCTGTTGCAAATAGGAAAAACTACCTCCTCCAATGAATGCACATGTAATATCTAAATGATGTTCCTCACTAATGGCTAGGGTTGAATATTTCACCACTAAAACCTGATCAACTAGGGTGGATATTTCACCACTGAAACCAATCAATGCAAAGGTTTACTCCAAACCCCAAAGGCTCCAAGAGATCTCTAAATCAATATTAGAAATAATCATCAACATAATGAGAGAATGAACTCTCATCTTTCTTGTATCCCTCTCATCTTTTTGTTGAACCTTTTACCCTTTTATTTGACCCTTTTACCTTTTTATCTTCACTTAAGTGATTAAAGTGACTTTATAAGTTTCTTTTTCACTTTATTCTTCAAGTCACTTTGTTAATTACTCAATGTCACTTTATAATGTATCTTTTTCCTCCAAGTGACATATAATAATAAATGTATTAGTTTCCTTTTTGAATCAACTATGGTCTATGAGAATCAGATAGACCACTAAGTCTTCCTCCTACATATATCATTTGGAAGGTGACATTAAAGTCCTCCCTTCTTGAGATTGATTTTCCTCAAGAAATTCCAACACAACCATATGAGCAATAGGTAGAACCAAAATGAAACTGAGAATGACAATAGGGTCCCAAACCAATTTGAAATATGTGAAGCACATGTTGCACAAGATATTGTCCTGCAAGGTACTAATAGAAGGGGCCTCCTAAAGGCCACCAATAAGAAGAGAAATCAGATATCGTAAAGACTCAGTCCACCCCTCATTGAATCTCCCTTATAAGTGTTAACACTCTGTAAATTTGTTTGGCTGAGAGATCAAATGACAGAGGTAACAGTTTCAACCAATTTTAGATTGTACTCAAACCTATACAACCAGAGAGGGCTCTCTCATATATCTATTGACTGGTAATAACTCAAATACTTCATCAATAAATGCACAGAGGTCAGATTCTGCAATAGGACAAGTTTATTTTGTTTTAAAAGGGATGATAGGACAAACAAGAAAGAATGTGCCATTGGGCAATGGAGTCAAATTCTGAAAATGAGAGAAACAAATGACTAGGTGACTAAAATTGAGAGGATAAAGGCTAAGTGAGAAACATTCTTTAGTGAAAAGTTGTTGTGTGTGGTGGGAGAATAACACATGAAGCAACTCGGAGCACCACTAAGGATGAATTCAGAGTTAACTTAGAGGAAAATGATTTGTCTAAATGGCGCGAATCATAGGGCACTGTGCAGTGAATCCTAGGTTCGAAAATATGTTCCTATTTAGACAGAAATAGATATGAATAAAGAATATAGGAAGCACGTAAGCAAAGAAAGGAAAAAATACATCCAAATGCTACAATTAGAATATTTTCATCAAGCTTTAGGACTTTTGCATTAAGTTTCAATCGGATCAAACCAAACTACAATCAATAGTCATTGTCTACACTATTTCCCCAACCAACCCTGTTTACATGAAAATGATCCCCATATATAGAAAACTAATGTCATCCTTGGCTGCTAGGTTCGAAATACTCCCTCTTAGAATCATGGATCTGTTTTCTTTGAAGGAGAACAATAACTTCAATGGATTCACTAAAAATAGAAAACTTGACTTTGCCAAATCATAATCGTGACCAAAATATTCTTTACAATCATCGATAATGAAGAAAATTCGACCATATGGTTGTGATGCGTCATCATGTGCACTTCTGGATACTCTGTCACCCTTGCACAGCAAGTCTGCTATGCAACAGTAACCTACAAAAAAAAACACATCGAATTGCGCAACAAACTGAGAAAATAGGCATTAAATATGACATCATATCTCACTAATAAAAACCTATTTTCTGAAACTCATAGAGGTTTTTGTATTTAATGTCGTTATAAAGAAAAATTTCTCTAGATTTCTTGAAATTTATCTCCAGCTGGCCAAAATACGTGTCACACAAACATGTCTCGGATAGGAAATCATGAAAATTAAAAAATAGGGCTTAAAGATTCCTTCGAATCTCCCAAAATATGAAACGGTTTTCAAACCTAAGAGAGGTTTTTATTATCTGGTTTGTCCTCAACAAAAACCTCTCAGGGATTTTCAAATATCCTCTCCAGTTGGTCATAAAATGATCTTGAATATGACCACTAAACTAGTCATTTGCGCAGCACGACTTGCAGCATGTGCGCAAGAAAATCCTCTGCGCGAAAGCATCCTCTACGTTATGAAATCCATTGTGTGAAGAAATCCACTATGCGATGAAATCCACTGCGTGATAGCATCCTATGTGCGACAACCCACTGCACGATGAAATCTACTGTGCGACGAAATCCACTACATGATAAATTCCACTGCGCAACAACATCCCATGCGCGACAACCCACTGTACGATGAAATCCATTGCACGATGAAATCCACTGCATGACAACATCCTATGAGCTACAACATCCTATGTGCAACAACCCATTGCGCGATGAAATCCACTGTGCGACAAAATCCCATCGCGATGAAATCCTTTGCGCGACAACACCCTATGTGCGACAACATTCCATGCGTGATGAAATCCATTACGTGATGAAATCCACTGTGTGGTGAAGTGATATGCACAATGCATAGCGAATTTTGCAGTGCACAATTGCAAATGGAAATGGAAATAATAAATGATAAGCTTCCTTTTGAAACTGAACCTTGGAGATGTTAGATGATGATAGACATCAAAACAATATGGGTGCTAACATGCATGACTTTGCAAATTGTTGACAAACCTCTAACCTTAGCTATGAAAATCATGGTGCTAACAACTGGCTCCAATGGGGATGATATCCTCCCTGTGAGTTAGAAAAGAAAAGTAGACCAGACGCCTATCTATTGGGATGCTCCCAAACTCAAATTTCCAACTGTAAGTTGTAACCTCCATCCGCTGAAAACCCAAAGATGTATATGCTCCAAACTGAAATCTAAAACTAAGCTGAACATGAAAACTGCAGATTGTCAAAAGAAATGCTCGTAGTACCAAGCTTATTCACACTCCCACCTACCCTAACTGCTGAAAAAGATGCCAATCAAGTGAAATCAAAATTCCAATGCAACCATGCAAGCACTTTATCCACTTTTTGATTTCTTTGCACATGCTTTCTCCAAAGCCTGTTTATTGATAAGTCATTCAAAAATTTATCTATACTAAAAACATTGGGACTGTTTGCCGACTCCAACAAAACTGCAAATGGATCCTCCAGAACATACATAAAACAACAATCATGTTTCACCCCTTCCACTGCATCCTTGTTTTCATGTAATTCAACCTGTTGATTACCAAAAAAAGGATTAAAAATATGTTGAGACTGCTAGAAATAACAATCTTCTGAATCAGAAGACAATGCTAGCTGAAATGAAACCCCTAGTGGCAAGAAATCTGTATCTAACACTGATGTTGATTGACCATCATATTTATTTCCAAGCTGGTAGTTGATCACATGCTGCAAATCTGAATTGAAATAACTTTCCATGTAATCAACAAAAGGGTCATTAAAAGTATGAGAAGGTTGTTGTTCCTCTTCATTGATAACAATTTTCTCATGTAAAACAATGTCACTGTGAATGCATTCAGACGTCACTGCTTCCTCTGTTATCTCTTGATTTACTTTCAACAATTCAAAGGAAGAAAAACATAATGGAAGACAATTTTCATTTGCAAGTCCACTGCTTTCTTCATATTCAACATCATGCCTAGAGGATTTCTGATTTGAAACATTATAAACATTTTGCTTCAACAATTCGAAAGAAGCAAAACACAATGGCAAGGTTCTTTCACCTGATTCAAAACCTTCTTCATTTTCTTCACTATTGTCATACGCACATTTTTCAATTTCTTTGGATTGTTGAACATCTCATTTTCATATTCATATTTGACCAATGGCTACAATTTTGAACTGAGAAGACCTTCTACATAACAAGTAACAGGGTCATCAAACACATGAGAATATTGTTGCAATTTCTTGTCAATTTTTTCCCATGAATCAATGTGATTTTGCATCAACACACATTCCTTTGCCTCAGTGATGATCTTTAAATTTTCTTTCAACAATTTAAATGAAGCAAAGCATAAAGGTAAAGAATTTCCTTCATTTGATTCGATACTTTCTTCATATTCTTCTTTGTAACTGTGATATGTAGGCCGATTTCTCTCATTACACTGCTTAAAAGGAACATTTTATGATAGATAACATGTAGTTGGTTGTTCTAGGAAGTCAATATCATAATCATAATCATATTCATCATATAAAGACAAATCAACAACACCTGCAATGTCATATAACAAGAAAAATCTTGGGACATCAACCTGCTCTTCAAAAAGCTAATTTGCAAATTCATTTTCTTGACTATCTACAAATTAATACATAAAACAATCAACCCCGTGATTATCATGAGATGGATCAAATGATAAATTAGCACCTTCTTTTTCAATAAGTGGAATATAATCCTTTGCAAAAGCATCAACATTTAAAGCTTCAAGAGGACATATGATATTATCAACCCTCTTCTCAAGATTCAAATCAATTGTTCTTTGTTCATATTCATTGTCATGTTCTTTAACATCCAAATCCTCATTTTGAATCTGTTTACATGCTTGAATATTGTCTTCAACTTCCTTAGCAGTGTTGAACATCTGCTGCAAATACATAGACTTCCTCTCCATCAAAAGAAAAGATAAGTCTGATTAAAAGGTTGTTACATAATGGAGCATGGAAACAACTTCGGGAGGTTGGACTTCTTTAGGAAGTTTATAATAAAGACTAGAAAACCTCTTGCTAAAACTTGAGATGGTTTCATCTTTTTATTCTCACGGCATAAAATTCTAAAAGGAGTAGATCCCATGACTTTCTATCACCCCAAAACCTACAAAAATATTCCCTCAGTTCGCCCCATGAGCTAATCAACTGAGGCTGCAAATGTCTAAACCATGGTTTGGCATCTCCTTGTAAGGACTGAGAAAAGGCCCTCATAGACACATCATCATGTTCGATCTCAAAAAGTTCTATAAAATGATCAAAGACCTGGATATGTTTTTCAGCTGATTTTCCATCAATCTCTCCATCGAACCGAGGAAGGTACTTATAATGTTTCATAGGAAAGTCATGAAGGGTGGGAGGAAATTTAAGAGTATTGTATCTTTCTTGAATCATGGAGGGTGTAGGATTAAGAACAGAAGGTACAATATCATCTTTGGTTTCATTAAGCTCACAAGAATGATCATTAACATCATATGACTCAGAGGAAGGAGCTTGGTGAATATGGGTTATACAAGAAGGAGGTATACCTATAGTTTTCCATGGAGGATATAAAAGGGTAGATCTATGGGCTTCATTTGAATGTAGTAAGTGAAGAAATATTCTTTTAAAAAACTAAGGGAAGGACAAGAAGATATTGATAAAACATAAAAGTACTTCTTGGAATAAACTTAAGGTCGAGTACTTGATTTTTCCATACTGTCCTTCCATATCTCTGTCAATAGGTATCATTCTCCAGTGGAGTCTTTGAATCACATTTGAAGATTGATTGGAGTCGCCATGAAAAATTTAGCTCTGGATTCTTCTACCACTTGAATCACCTTCAACTGATTTTCTGATGTGTGGAGTCACCAAAGCAGAAATACAACCAATATGTGCCTAAGTGTTTGCTACTCTCAGACCTCGAAACTCAACCATGTCATTCTTTCCCAGGGAAAATTTTCAATTTCCTCCCCGACAACAATGCCAAAATGTTAGCACTCTGTAAATTTGTTTGGCTGAGAGAACAAATGACAAAGGTAATTGTTTCAACTAAATTTAGAATGTATTCTGACCTATACAACCAGAGAGGGCTCCCTCATACATCTAATCACTGGAAATAACTCAAATATTTCATCAATAAATGCACAGAGGTCAGATTCTACAATAGGACAAGTTTATTTTGTTTTAAAAGGGATGGTAGGACAAGAAAGAGAGAAAGTGTCATTGGGCAATGTAGTCAAATTTTGGAAATGAGAGAAACAAATGACTAGGTGACTAAACTTGAGAGGATAAAGGCTAAGTGAGAAACAATCTTCAGTGAAAAGTTGTTGTGTATGTTGGGAAAATAACACATGAAGAAACTCAGAGCACCATTGAGGATGAATTCAGAGTTAACTTAGAGGAAAACGGTTCGTCTAAATGGCGTGAATCCCATGACACTGCGCAGTGAATTTGAGGTTCGAAAATACGTCCTATTTAGACAGAAATAGATATGACTAAAGAATACAGGAATTACGTATGCAAAGAAAGGAAACAATACATCCAACTACTACAATTACAATATTTTCATCAAGCTTCAAGACTTTTGCATGAAGTTTCAATCAGATCAAAACAAACTACAATGAATAGTCACTGTCTACACTATTTCCCCAACCAAACCTGTTTAAATGAAAATGATCCCCATATATAGAAAACCAATGTCACCCTTCAATGCTAGGGTCAAACTACTCCCTCATAGAATCATGGATCTATTTTCTTTGAAAGAGAACAATAACTTCAACAGATTCACTAAAAATAGAAAACCCGACTTTGCGAAATCACAATCATAACCGAAATATTCTTTAAAATCATTGGTCATCATAAAAATTTGACCATATGGCTGTGATGAGTCATCATGTTCACTTCTCGACACTCTATCACCCTTGCACAACAAGTCTGCTACGCAACAATAACCTACAATAAAAAATGCAGTGGATTGTGCAACAAACTGGGAAAATATGCATTAAATATGACATCATATCTCACTAATAAAAACACATTTTCTGAAACTGAGAGATTTTTTTATATTTAATCTTGTTATAAAGAAAAACCTCTCTCGGTGTCTTGAAATTCATCTCTAGCTGTCCTAAATAAGTGTCGCAAAAACATGTCTCGGATAGGAAATCATGAAAACTGAAAAGTAGGGCACACATATTCCTTCAAATATCCAAAAATATGAAGCGGTTTTCAAATATGAGAGAGTTTTTTACTATTTGGTTTATCCTCAAAAAATACCTCTCAGGGATTTTCAAAATTACTCTCCAGTTGGTCATAAAACTATATTGAATTTGACCACTAAACTAGTCATTTGCGCATCGCGACTTGTAGCTTGTGCACAAGAAAATCCCTTGCGCGAAAGCCTCCTCTATGCAATGAAATCCACTGCATGATGAAATCTAATTCGAAATAGAATCCTATGCGTGACAACATCCTATGCATGACAACCCACTGTGCGATGAAATCCACTGCGTGAAGAAATCCACTACGCAACGAAATCCATTGTGCGACAACATCCTATGCACAACAACATCCCATGTGCGGCATCCCACTGTGCGATGAAATCCACTACGTGATAACATCGTATGTGCGGAAACATCCTATGCATGACAACATCCTATGTGCAACAACCCATTGCGCAACGAAATCCACTACGCAACGAAATCCCATCTGCGATGACATCCTCTACGCAACAACATCTTATGCTCGACAACATTCCATGCACGATGAAATCCACTGCGTGACAAAATCCACCTTGTGACGAAATCGATTGCGTGGTGAAATGATCTGCGCAACGCGTAGCAAATTTGGCAGCGTGCAATTGCAAATGGAAATGGAAATAATAAATGATAAGATTCCTTTTGAAATTGACCCTTGGAGATGTTAGATGATGCTAGGCATCAAAACTATATGGGTTCTAACATACATGACTTTCCAAATTGTTGACAAACCTCTAATCTTAGCTATGAAAATCATGGTGCTAATAAATGACTCCAACAGGGATGCTATCCTCCCTGTGAGGTAGCAAAGAATAGTAGATCAGACGCCTATCTATTGGGTTGCTTCCAAACTCAACCTTCCAAATGTAACTTGTAACCTGCATCTGCTGAAAACCCAAAGATGTATATGCTCCAAACTGAAATCTGAAACTAAGATGAACATGAAAACTATAGATTTCCAAAAGAAATGCATGTAGTACTGAGCTTATTCGCACTCCTACCTACCCTAATTGCTGAAAAAGATGCCAATCAAGTGAAATCAAAATGACAATGCAACCATGCAAGCACTTTATCCACTTTTTTTTTTCTATGCACATGCTTGCTCCAAATCCTGTTTACTGATAAGTCATTCAAAAATTTATCTATAAATTCAAATCTCAAAAAATTAAAAACATTGGGACTGTTCACCATCTCCAACAAAACTGCAAATGGATCCTCTAGAACATACATAAAATAACAATCATGTTTCACCCCTTCCACTGCATCCTTGTTTTCATGTAATTCAACTTGTTGATTACCAAAAAAGGATGAAAAATATGTTGAGACAACTGGAAATAACAATCTTCTGAATCAGAAGACAGTGCTGGCTGAAATGAAACCCCTAGTGGCAAGCAATCCATATCTAACACTGATGTTGATTGACCATCATATTTATTTCCAAGCTGGTAGTTGATCACATGCTGCAAATCTGAACTGAAATAACCTTCCATCTAATCAACAACAGGGTCATTAAAAGTATGAGAAGGTTGTTGATCCTCTTCACTGATAACAATTTTCTCATGTAAAACAATGTCACTGTGAATGCAATCAGAATTCACTGCTTCCTCTATTATCTCCTGATTTACTTTCAACAATTCAAAGGAAGAAAAACATAATGGAAGACAATTTTCATTTTCAAGTCCACTACTTTCTTCATATTCAACATAATGCCTGGAGGATTTATGATTTGAAACATTATAAACATTTTGCATTAACAATTTGAAAGAAGAAAAACACAATGGCAAGGTTCTTTCACCTAATTCAAAACCTTCTTCATTTTCTTCACTACTATCATATGAACATTTTTCAATTTCTTTGGATTGCTGAACATACTCATTTTCAGATTCATCTTCGACTAATGGCTGCAATTTTGAACTGACAAGACCTTCTACATAACAAGTAACAGGGTCATCAAACACATGAGAAGATTGTTGCAATTTATTGTCAATGTTTTCCCATGAATTAGTGTGATTTTGCATCGGCACACATTCCTATGCCTCAATGATGATCTTAAAATTTTCTTTCAACAATTTAAACGAAGAAAAGCATAAAGGTAAATAATTTCCTTTAGTTGATTCGGTACTTTATTCATATTCTTCTTTGTAACTGTGATATGTAGGCTGATTGCTCTCATTACACTGCTGAAAAGGAACATTTTATGATAGAGAACATGCAGTTGGTTGTTCTAGGAAGTCAACATCATAATGATCATCATATTTATCATATAAAGACAAATCAGAAACACCTGCAATGTCATCTAACAAGAAAAATCTTGGGACATCAACCTTCTCTTCAACAAGTTGATTTTCAAATTCATTTTCTTGACTATCTACAAATGAATACATAAAACAATCAGCACCGTGCTTATCATGAGATGGATCAAAAGATAAATTAGCACTTTCTTTTTCATTAAGTGGAATATAATCCTTTGCAAAATCATCAACATTTAAAGCTTCAAGAGGACATAAGATATTATTAACCCTCTTCTCAAGATTCAAATCAATTGTTCTTTGTTCATACTCGTTGTCATTTTCTTTAGCATCCAACTCCTCATTTCAAATTTGTTTACATGCTTGAATATTGTCTTCAAATTCCTGATCATTATTGAACATCTGTTGCAAATACATAGACTTCCTCTCCATCAAAAGAAAAGATAAGTTTGATTGAAAGGTTGTTACATAATGGAGCATGGAAGTAACTTCAGAAGATTGGACTTCTTTAGGCAGTTTATAATAAAGACTAGAAAACCTCCTGCTGAAATTTGAGATGGTTTCATCTTTCACTCTTCTCATGGCATAAAACTCTGAAAGGAGTAGATCCCATGACTTTCTCTCACCCCAAAACCTATGGAAATATTCCCTCAGTTCATCCCATGGGCTAATCGATTGAGGCTACAAATGTCTGAACCATGGTTTGGCATCTCCTTGTAAGGATCGAGAAAAGGCCCTCACAAACATATCATCATGTTTGATCTCAAAAAGTTCTATAAAATGATCAAAGACCTGGATATGTTTTTCAACTGAATTTTTGTCAATCTCTCCATCGAACTGAGGAAGGTACTTATAATGTTTCATAGGAAAGTCATGAAGGGTGGGAGGAAATTTAAAAGGACTATATCTTTCTTGAATCTTGGAGGGTGTAGGATTAAGAACATAAGGTACAAGATCATCTTTGGTTTCATTAAGCTCACAAGAATGATCATTAACATCATATGGCTCAGAGGAAAGAGCTTGGTGAATATCAATTATACAAGAAGGAGGTATACCTATAGTTTTCCATGGAGGATATACAAGGGTAGATCTCTGGGCTTCATTTGAATGTAGTAAGCGAAGAAATATTCTTTTGAAAAACTCAGGAAAGGACAAGAAGATATTGATAAAACATAAAAGTACTTCTTGGACTAAACTTAAGCTCGAGTACCTGATTTTTCCATACTGCCCTTCCATATCTCTATCAACAGGTCTCATTCTCTAGTGGAGTCTTTAAATCACATTTGAAGCTTGATTGGAGTCGCCATGAAAAATTTAGCTATGGATTCTTAAGCCAGTGGAATCACCTTCAACTAATTTTCTGATGTGTGGAGTCTTTAGAGAAGAAATACAATGAATATGTTCCTAAGTGTCTGTTGCTTTCAGACCTCAAAAATCAACCATGTCATTCTTTCCCAGGGAAAATTTTCAATTTTGTCCCCGACAACGATGCCAAAATGTTATCACTCTATAAATTTGTTTGGCTAAGAGAGAAAATGACAGAGGTAATTGTTTCAACCAACGTTAGATTGTATTATGAACTATACAACTAGAGAGGGCTCTCTCATATATCTAATGACTAGTAATAACTCAAATATTTCATCAATAAATGCATAGAGGTCAAATTCTACAATAGGACAAGTTTATTTTGTTTTAAAAGTGATGGTAGGACAAGCAAGAGAGAAAGTGTCATTGGGAAATGGAGTCAAATTCTGAAAATGAGAGAAACAAATGTCTAGGTGAATAAACTTGAGAGGATAAAGGTTAAGTGAGAAACAATATTCAGTGCAAATTCGTTGTGTGTGGTGGGAGAATAACACATGAAGCAACTCAGAGCACTGTTGAGGATGAATTCATAGTTAACTTAGAGGAAAGCGGTTTGTCTAAATAGCGTGAATCATAGGGCACTATGCAGTGAATCTAAGGTTCAAAAATACGTTCCTATTTAGAAAGAAATAGGTATGAATAAAGAATATAGGAAGTATGTATGCAAAGAAAGGAAACAATACATCCAACTGCTACAATTAGAATCTTTTCATCAAGCTTCAAGACTTTTGCATTAAGTTTCAATCAGATCAAAACAAACTACAATCAATAGTCACTGTCTACACTATTTCCCCAACCAACCCTGTTTACATGAAAATGATCCTTATATATAGAAAACTATTGTCACCCTTGGATGCTAGGGTCTAACTACTCCCTCCTAGAATCATGGATCTGTTTTCTTTGAAAGAGAACAATGACTTCAACGGATTCACTAAAAATAGAAAATCCGACTTTGCCAAATCATAATCGTAACCGAAATATTCTTTACAATCATTGATTATGATCACAATTAGACCATATGGTTGTGATGGGCCATCATGTGCACTTCTGGACACTCTTTCACCCTTGCACAACAAGTCTTCTATGCAACTGTAATGCCCCCGACCATCAACCCCATGGTCGGGCCAACTCTACTACACGGAAAAACACTTCTGTAAGACATTATGCATTCTAATGAACTTAAAACGCTTAATTATAGTTAAACACATAATTACTTCTAGCATTTCAGAGGTAATGGAAATAACAATAAGTCATATGCACAACAGAATACTTGATAACATTGTAAGAATCACAGGTATGCAATTTAGTTAATTACATAATTACAAAACATAGTGACACTTATCTTTGAAACTGTCACACGCCACCAACTGCGTGTAGACCTTCCACGAACCATCTAGCCTTAGACCACGCTGCTCATCACTCTCAGTAGTAGGTCACCCCCGAGTTGGGACTAAGCTCCACTGGGTAAGGAATCCTAGGCTAGGTAAGGTTTACAGGAAGAATACACGTAAAAGAAGGAGGATTCTCTCCCAGGAACCACTTATGCCCACAGACTCTCCTTCCCCACATGCCTATCCCACCCCAGGAGTATACACCTTCATTGTCACCTAGACAGTCCTTCGGCTGCTAACCTCCCTTGCCTTGGGCTTCAGCAATAGATCGGACCGGAAATCTCCGAGCTCTGTGGCAGCTACAGGGTTCCTTCCAGGAGCTCTCTCCTTCCTCCATGCACTGTCTCACCTGGAGAGAGTCACTCACAGGATTGGTAAAACCTACCTCTTCAACAACAAGCACCTCCCTCACCTAGAGAGAGGTTACACACAGTCCAGACAACCGGTTTCCTTAATCTCGTTCCCGTACAAAGAAAACAAAACAACAAGGCTCAACAATGAACATACAACAACAAAAAACCACACCCAGCCATGAACTGCATGGCCACCACAGTCAACTAGGACAACAAACACGGGTTTCCCAAAACAGGTGACAGATAGATGCTTCAACATAACAAGGCTCAGGAATTACGAGAGACTTTGGTTTTCTCAACCAGTAACACAGGAGGACTTCTTGGTTCTGGTTTTGGGAATGCATAAGGGTACATAGAGATTCAAACAGAGACTTCACATGGTTCAGGTGATGGATCTGAGTATGAACACTAGACAAAGGTCACTCATAGACACCCACTAGTTCCGATGGAGGATCGAGAATGGACTCCTTGACTCTAGTGATGGATGGAGGAATGCCCCACGGACCCACTCAGATGCAGCCGTCCATGAAATGGGAAGCAAAACCCCCAACATGGCTCACTTTCTGGGTTAAATTGCATGCGCTTGGGCCAACACACATCTCCCATGAGGCTGCATGCGCTTCATTAGCTGGTGTGTGATTTTAGGCATGCTTTTCCCCTTCGAGGGATTTGGGATCAAGGAAACACGTTTCCCACATCATTTTTAAAATAATAATTTAATATTATTCTCCAGGGTTTAAGCCTCCTCAACTTAGCCCCTCTTCCTACCTCTTATCCCCCTCTCCCTTACTCAGGCTTTTTGGATGCTTATTCCCCCATCACTCATTCATCGTGGTCAGTCCACACACAGAGATGTTTTGTATTAATACTATGCATAATTACATGTACAAAAATCAGGATCCTGGCCTTCAACACTTAGGCTCCCTGGCTTAATAACACATAAGCCCACCAACTTATATAAATTTGGCTCACCGGCCTATAAAAAATAACTACAATTCATAATGTAAGCTTTTATACTTCATAGACACTATTTACAATAGGGCTTGGTCTTAGGGACATTACAATCCCCTTCCCTTATTTTTGCATTGTCCTCAGTGCAACTTTACACTGCATCTGCAATCTTTTCAAAATTTTCAAAAATATGTGGGTACTCTGCCTGCATAACATCTTCATGCTCCCATGTCACATCCTCAGGACCATACCAGGTCCACTGGACCTTTATGAGCCCTATATCTCAATTCCGGAGCTGTTTTCTTTTCCTATCCAATATGCGCATAGGATGCACTTGCAGGACACCTTCTTGTTCCACCTGAATCACATTCCAATCGATAACATGATTAGCATCAGGTATATATTTCTTAAGCAATGAAACATGAAACACATTATGTACAGTCATGGATGCAGGTAATGCAAGCATATAAGCATTGGCCCAATCCTTTCTAGGATTTCAAATGGCCCACAAAATCTGGCTGCCAACTTGGCGCAACTTCCCAGCTTCAGGGAACTCCTGTTAGCTTTCACTTTCAGGAAAACATGATCACCCACTTTGAAATCTCTGTGGGTTCTATTCTTATCAGCATAACTTTTCTTCCTGTCTTGGGAAACTTTCAAATTCTACTTGATTTTTATCATTTGGTCCTCCATCTCCTTAAGCAACTCCAGCCCAACTACCGTTCTATCATCTAGGTTATCCCAACTCACTGGAGTATTGTACTTTCTTCCATAAAGTGCTTCAAATGGGCTCATCTTCAACGATGCCTGATACCCATTGTTGTAGGCGAATTCTACCAAATGTAGGTAGTCTTCCCATTTCGATGGTTTATCCATCACATACATTCTCAGTATGTATTCTATCACTCGATTCACCCGCTCTGTCTGCCCATCCGACTCAAGATGATAGGCTATATTAAAATTCAGATTTGTTCCGAATCCCTTGAATAACCCTTTCCAGAAATTGGAGGTGAATTTCGGGTCTCTGTCGGACATAATTGTTTTAGGAATTCCATGCAATCGTGCCACCTCCTTCATGAAAATATTAGCAACATCTACTGCCTTGTGAGTAGTTTTCAGTGGAATAAAATGGGCATCTTTTGTAAGCTTTTCCACCACCACCATGATTGAATCATGTTGCTTTCCTGTTGTGGGCAATCCCGTAATAAAATCCATCGTTACTACTTCCCACTTCCACTCAGGAATGGGTAAGGGTTGCAACAACCCTGCTGGGTGCCTATGCTCAGCTTTAACTTTCTAGCACTCCATACATCTGGCGATGTATTCTGCAATATATTTCTTCATACCTGGCCAAAAGTTATGGCTCTTGACCGTTGCCACAGTTTTCTAATATCCAGGGTGCCCTGCATAAGGTAAATTATGCATCTCCTGCAGAATTATCTGTTTCAAGTCTTGGAAATTGGGTAAAATAATTTTGTTCTTGTGCAACAGTATTCCATCTAATCCCAATTTATAAATATCCACCTTTTGTGGCATCTTACCCTGCTGTAGCTTTGCTACCAATTCTCTGTATTGCAGATCTTCATTTGCAGCCTCCAGAATTTTTCTTTTAATATCAGTCCTGCACATGCTAATGGCTGGAGCATGTAAGTTTTGCACCTTTCTGCTGAGTGCATCGACCACCTTGTTTTCCTTCCCTTTGATATGCTTGATATCAAAGTCATATTCACACAGAAACTACAACCACCTACTCTGCCTGGCATTTAAGGTAGGTTGGTCAAACAAGTATTTTAGACCATTGTGGTCTATTCTCAATTCAAATATCCTTCCCATGAGGTAATGTCTCCATTTCCTCAGAGCGTGAACAATTGCTTCAAACTCCAAATCATGAGTGGAATAATTCTTTTCGTGCTCTTTCAACTTCCTGGACTCATAATAGATTACGGATCCATTCTGGCTGAGAACTCCTCCCAACCCTTCTTTACACGCATCTGTGCACACCATGAAATCCACATTTGGATCTACAATCCTCAAGATTGGAGTGTTGGTTAACTGTTGCTTCAATCACTGGAAATGTTTCTCACACTCTTCAGTCCACTGAAACGTTTTCTCCTTCCTTTGCAAGGAAGTGATAGAGTGAGCTATCTTTGAGAACCCTGCGATAAACCTTCTGCAATAGCCCACTAGACCCATAAAGGATATAACTTCTGCCACATTCCTTGGCGCTGACCATTCTTTGATGGCCTCAACCTTCTCAGGATCCACAACGATCTCTCCTTCTAAAATAATGTGCCCCAAGTAATGGATTTTCCTTTGATAAAATGAGCATTTTCTCAACTTGGCATACAACTAGTGTTCTCTCAACACTTGCAACACCATCCTCAGGTGATGTTCATGCTCTTCCTCTGACTTGGAATACACCAGAATGTCATCTAGGAAGACTATGACAAACTTGTCTAGATAGTCCCTGAATACACCATTCATCAAGCACATAAAAAAAACAGGTACGTTCGACAGCCCAAACGATACCACTATGAACTCATAAAGACCATACCTTGTTCTAAAGGTGGTCTTGCTGATGTCTTCATCCTTTATTCTCACTTGGTGATATCCCGATCTTATATCTATCTTCGAAAATATATTTTCCTCCTTCAACTAATCGAAGAGGTCATCAATCCTTGGCAGAGGATACTTGTTCTTTACCGTTACCTTGTTCAACTGTCTGAAATCGATGCACAATCTCAGCGTTCCGTCCTTCTTCTTTATGAACAGGACTAGGGCACCCCAAGGCGACATGCTTGGGTGTATATACCCCTTCTTCAAGAGCTCTTCAAGCTACAATTGTAACTCTTTCAACTCTGGCATACTCATCCTGTATGGAGCTTTTGATACTCGAGCTGCTCCAAGCATCAAGTTCACAGAGAAATCAATATCCCTTTTTGGGGGTAGTCTAGGTACTTCCTGCAATACATCTTCAAATTATTTTAGTACCGCATACTCTTCGATACTTGAAACCTTGTCCTTAGGTGTTTCCCCTACATGGGCTGCGAATAATTGACAGCCTTTTCTGTAGTACTTCTTCAGCTGCATCGCTGAGATTTCTCTGACAGCAACAACTCTAGGAATTCCTTGGACTGTTTTCCGATTCCCTTCTTCATCTAAGAAAGTGAATTCCTTATTACGACAATCCAAGATGGCATGGTGTTGGTCCAACCAGTCCATCCCAATTAGACAGTCGTAAGAACCTAATGGCAGAATGTTCAATTCATCCTTCATGCTCAGTCCATTCATGTCCACAGGACAGTACTTGACTGACTCCGTGACTTTCCTCTTGGTTCCTGTAGCTAGCTGCACTAATCAAGACTTTTCATGTTTTCTTTTTGAAAAATGAAAACTTTCCACCACTCTAGGATCTATATAACTATGGCTATCCCCCGAGTCAATTAAAATAGTAAATGGTCAGTTGTTAATCATACCTTCCACTTCAATCATGTGCGATTGAAATTCATCTTGCTTGTTGTCCAGTGCCGCGTAGATCCTTGGCATTCTACTGCCCATATCCTCCACTGTTTCATCTTGCTGAACATTGTGGATGACTCTCGCTTTATCATTTCTGTGGGGGTAATCTCTGTACCTATGGTTTCCTTTACAACCCCAACACTCCATAGGTGGCGGTCTTGGCATTTTCCCACCCACTTCAGCCTTCCTAGGCTCTCTAAAAGATGGTTGTCCCTGAGGAATGTTTCTGAAAAAGGGAGTCGTGTTTCCCTTCTGCCTCTGCTCTTTCCTGAACTTCTTCTGATCATCCCAAGCCTTCTGAAAAGTAGGTTTTTCTCTTTTCTTCTCATACAAGCATTTCTCCCTTCTTATTGTTTCTTCCATAGTCTTAGGATCATCATACTAAATCTTATCACCAGTGGCAGGTGGTAGTCCATTCAGATACCTCTGAATCTTGACAGCCTCATCTTTGATGAATGGAACATACTTCAGTGATTCCAAAAACCTTCGCTCGTATTCATCAATGGTCATGCTGCCCAGCTTGAGTTTGAAGAACTCCTTCATCTTTCTGTCATAATATCTTTTAGTTAAGTACTTCCTCTCGAAATACCTCTTGAATTCCTTCCATGTGATGTCTTTTTCTCTGATGTGTTGCACCTGCACCAATTGATCCCACCATATGGATGCCTTTCCCTTCAGTTGATACATGGAAATCTTTCCCTCTGCATGAGAGGAATAATTCTGCAGTTGAAATTATTTCCTCATACCAAGTAACCAAGTTTCGGCATCTTCCTCCTTATGCTCTCCATCAAATGTTGGAGGCTTGATCTTGTTCATTTCCCCCTTCAGTTCATCCATTCCAGATCTCCTATGTTTTCGGGTAGGGGATGAGCTGGAATTATTGTGTGCTTCCTTATCAGAATGCTTTGGGGAGCAACGACGATGTCTGCTGACACTCCTCGATCTTCTTTTCCTCTCAGGGGTCCTGCGACTCTCTGACTTGCTTGAGTCACTCTCCTTTTCCAATTTCTTTTCTATTCTTTCCATACTCTTCAACATCTTTAAGTTGATTTCACCCTACTGATCCCCGAGTCTCATGAGCTTTCGGCTATCAGCTCGGTGAGTCTAGGCATCCTTCTCTAATTTTTCAACGATTTTCATTATATGCCCCTCCTTATCCATCTCTTTTCCATGTCCATTGGAGTTCGATCCTTCAACTCCCCAGTTGACATCCCTTCCTTCTCTTTCTATCTCTGAATTGGAGGCAATCTGCACCTCTTCCATTTCTATACTCGGCGTCGATTCATGGTTTTCCTGACACTCGTTGAACTATGCACACACAACGTGTATTCAACCAAAGTTTGTCAGGCCTTAAACCCTTAATAAAACTACAACATTCATAAACCAACGCGAATAAGAAAACGTTTCGATTCCATGAATTTTCTGAGCTCTGTTTGGATCTGCAATTTCTGGGCAATAGCCCCCATTTTCTTAGTCCCCAACCCATGCATCCACAGACCATGATCAAACGCTAAATTGCTAGGTGTCACTCGGGATTTCAGTATTCAAAGAGTTTTTAAGGCACACACAACTATCTCTCAGATTTCCAATTACCGAATTTTCAAAATTGGGTGGATCAACGGTCCATGTTTACCTAACATCCATCAGTTAGAATCCGTTGCAATTTTTCTGTCTTTGAAGTTTTTGCGATTTCGGGACTTCGGGTTTCAGGGTTTTGGTCCTGGAGGTTCTCGCACTCGCTTCCCTTTCCAACTCTCGACTCCTGAACTTTTGACCTCTCTCCCCCTGGGCCCGTAGCACAGATGTCTCCAACCAAGGTAGTGACACATAGTGTCCTTAAGAAGGTCCACATCACTTCTAGTGACGTCATAGGGTCCCATCACTTTCACTTCTTGTTTCGGAGTTTCAGGCATCAAGAGTTCATGCATCCACACATTTCGAACTTTTGTTTGCCGAAATTACGATCTATTCATCTACTTGATCCAATGGTCAAGCTCCTCTCCTACGATCTATGGTGTAGATCGTTTCGAGATTTCAAGGTTTCAGGTTTCATAGGTGTTCACCTCTCCTTACTTCCCATCTCCCGACTTTGCGAAATCCGAAAGGTTCTCGCGACTAAATCGAGTGTGACTCCACAAGGTATAACGGTCGAGCCCTCCTCCCAGATCTACGGTGTAGATCTTCTCGGGTTTTCGGGTTTATGTGTTTCAGCACTCCCCACTTTTTTCTTGACAGCCGAACTCCCAAAAGGCTTCTTGGATATCTTTCCGACACCTTATCTGGATCTAACGGTTGTAAGAGATCTCCTTTCCTCCTAAACAGATCCTACAACTCCAACACTTTTGGTGTTGAGCTCTCTCTCTCTCTCCCTGTGGCCATATACTACACCGATTGCGGGTTTTATAGTACCACTACACCTCTTGAACTTTGTAACACGGTCAAGTAGCCCGTTAACACTGAGAAACATTCTGGGGTCTGAAATTAGTCCCCCAGACACAATTTTTTTCCCAAAACCTTGGTCCAAAGACCACTTATCCGGCCCATCCAGGATCAACATGGAAACTATGGCTCTGATACCATACTTTAATGCCCCTGGCCATCAACCCCATGGTTGGGCCAACACTACTACATGGAAAAACACTTTTGTAACACATTATGCATTCTAATGAACTTAAAATGCTTAATTACAGTTAAACACATAATTACTGCTAGCATTTTAGAGTTAATGGAAATAACAATAATTCATATGCACAATAGAATAAGTGATAACATTGCAAGAATCACAGGTATGCAATTTAGTTAATTACAGAATTACAAAACATAGTGACACTTATCTTTGAAACTGTCACACACCACCAACTATGTGTAGACCTTCCATGAACCTCCCATCCTTAGACCACGCTGCTCATCACTCTCAGCAGTAGGTCACCCCCGATCTGGGACTAAGATCCACTGGGTAAGGAATCCTACACTAGGTAAGGTTTACAGGAAGAATACACGTAAAAGAAGGAGGATTCTCTCCCAGGAACCACTTATACCCACTGCCCACAGACTCTCCTTCCCCACATTCCTATCCCACCCCAGGAGTATATGCCTTCACTATCACCTAGACAGTCCTTCGTCTACTAACCTCACTTGCCTTGGGCTTCAACAACAGATCAGACCAAAAATATCCAAGATGTATCGCAACAACAGGGTTCCTTCCAGGAGCTCTCTCCTTCCTCTGTGCACTCTCTCACCTGGAGAGAGTTGCTCACAGGATTGGTAAAACCTGCCTCTTCGACAACAATCACCTCCCTCAACTGGAGAGAGGTTACACACAGGCCAGAAAACTGGTTTCCTTAATCTCATTCCCGTAAATGCAAAAAAAACAACAAGGCTCAACAACGAACATACAACAACAACAAACCACACCCAACCAAGATCTGTGTGGCTACCACAGTCAACTCGGACAACAAACACAGGTTTTCCAAAATAGGTGACAAACAGATGCTTCAGCATAACAAGGCTCAACAATTATGAGACACTTTGGTTTTCTCAACCGGCAACACAAGACGACTTCTTGGTTCTGGTTTTGGGAATGCGTAAGGGTACACAGAGATTCAAATAGAGACTTCACACAGTTCAGGTGATGGATCTGAGTACGAACAACAGGACAAAGGTCACTCATGGACACCCTCCAGTTCTGAAGAAGGATTGAGAACGAACTCCCCGACTCAGGTGATGGATGGAGGAATGCCCCACGAACCCACTCAGACGCAATAGTCCATGGAATGGGAAGTGAAACCCCCAACACAGCTCACTTCCTGGGTTAAATTGCATGCGCTTGGGCCGACACACATCACCCATGAGGCTGAATGCACTTCATCAGCTGGTGTGCACTTTTAGGCACACTTTCCCCCTTCCAGGGATTTTGGATCAAGGAAACATGTTTCACACATCATTTTTAGAATAATAATTTAATATTATTCTCAAGGGTTTAAGCCCCCTCAGCTTATCCCCTCTTCCTACCTCTCATCCCCCTCTCCCTTACCCAGGCTTTGTGGATGCTTAGTCCCCCATCACTCATTCATCGTGGTTGGTCTACATGCAGAGATGTTTTGTATTAATACTGTGCATAATTACATGTACAAAAATCAGGCTCCTGGCCTTCAACACTTAGGCTCCTGGCCTTCAACACTTAGGCTCCCTGGCCTAATAACACATAATCCCACCAGCTTATATAAACTTGGCTCACCAACCTATAAAACATAATTACAATTCATAATGCAAGATTTTATACTTCATAGACATGATTTACAACAGGGCTCGACCTTGGGGACATTACAACAACAATAACCTACAACAAAAAACACAACGGATTGCGCAACAAATTTTGACAATAGGTGTTAAATATGACATCATATCTCACTAATAAAAACTTTTTTTCCAAACTGAGAGAGGATTCTTTATTTAATCTAGTTATAAAGAAAAACCTCTCTCGATTTCTTGAAATTCATCTCCATCTGGCCAAAATATGTGTCGCAAAAACATGTCTTGGACAGGAAATCATGAAAAGTGAAAAATAGGGCTCAAAGATTCCTTATAATCTCCCAAAATATGAAACGGTTTTCAAATCTGAGAGATTTTTTTATTATTTGGTTTGTCCTCAACAAAAACCTCTCGAGGATTTTCAAAATTTGTCTCCAATGGGTCAAACAATGATCTTGAAGTTGATCACTAAACCAGTCATTTGTGCAGTGTGACTTGCGCAGAAAAATCCTTTGCGCGACGAAATACACTACATGATGAATTCCACTACATGATGAAATCCACTATCTGATAGCATCATATGCGAGACAACATCCAATGCACGAGAACCCACTATGTGATGAAATCCACTGTGCGATGAAATCCACTGCACGACAACATCCTATGCGCGACAACATCCCATGCGTGACATCCCACTGCACGATGAAATCCACTACGCGACGAAATACACAATGCGATAACATCCTATGCGCGACAACATCCTATGCACGATAGCCCATTGCATGACGAAATCCACTGCGCAACGAAATCCCATGCGCGATGACATGCTTTGTGCGACAACATCCTATGCATGCCAACATTCCATGAGCGATGAAATCCATTGCGCGACGAAATCCACTGTGCGACAAAATCCATTGTGTGACAAAATCATTTGCACGATGAAGTTCTCTGCGTAGCGTATAAAAATTTTTGCAGTGCGTAGTTGCAAATGGAAATGGAAATAATAAATGATAAGCTTCCTTTTGAAACTGACCCTTGGAGATGTTAGATGATGCCAGGCATAAAAACAATATGGGTGCTAACAGTCATGACTTTGTAAATTGTTGACAAACCTCTAACCTTATCTATGAAAATCATGGTGCTAACACTATGGAGACGATCCAATGCACAACAAGGGTGAGATCATGATAGTAAAAAATGACTCTCCGATATGTACTAGTTGTCAAACTGTCAAACCATGAATTCCTAAGGTACCATGTTGACGCTACACGACCATGATCATAAATATTTTACCCTCATGCCTAGAATACATCCTCTACTCCTATAACTCCAAGTTGTGATGCCTAGAATAATCATCCCCACTATTGAATATCACTTCCTGCAAATGTATCTTATTGAATCCAAAGTAGACAATTCTGTTGTCAAATTCAATCTTGGGTGTCGACAAATAAAACATGCCATGCCATAAAGAATGCACCCCAACAGATCCTCTTGAGGCATCCCAAAAATGAAACAGATCAATCGTATGAGTTCCTAGAACCCACAACCAAACTAGAATTCCACCATCCCTCGAACCAACCGACTCCTCCTGTGCTATACTTATAACCATTGGAATCCATATATGCCAAGTCTTGAATTCATTTTTTTTTATGCACCCATATAATGGAAACAAAGTAATAAGAGTCAAATCTACACCTACTAATTTGCATAACTCCTGCCAAAATGTACTTGAAAATATGTTATCTAGGTCATTGTCAATGTACACAGGAAACCCATGGAGTCTAAACACCTACCTGAAAGGTAACTTTGCCACTCGCGGTGCCTCATACTATGATGGGATCACAACTAAATGTGCCAACAAGGTCCACTAACCATCAATGATAGAAACACAATCTCTTCTATATACCTCTGGAAGACCTGTGATGAAATATGGAATGAGTGTAAGTTGTGATAATCTTGATGGATGGGTAAGTTATGACTCATTATGTTGACAAGTCATGCACTCACTCACATATCTCAACACATAATCCTTGAGGCCCTTCCATGAGAACCTCTCTCTAATCTGTTGGTAAGTCCTTAAGTACCCAAGATTCCCTGTCGAAGGTGTATCATGTATAACCCTCATGATCTCCTCCCTAAGGGTGGATTTAGGGACTAAGTATATGTTATCTCTATAGTAGATAATGTATCCCTATACTCTATACCTTTCATCCTAAATGTGACCATCCATAAACTTGTAAGAAAACTAATCCTTGGAATATTCCACCAGAAGGTGGGACTTCCAATCAGCTGAAATCCTTGTGAGATAATCTAACATGGTTTGGTTCTCCTCTGGGTGTACCTATACACCCTTCTCATTGATCAAATGGACAAAATATAAATCATATGTGATGCCAATATTCTTGTCCCTAACCTAATGATAGCCCGATCGAAGAAAAATATATGGAAATTACTCTATCACATGCTTGAATAGGCTCTCCATCCGATGGGGTGACAAAATCCTAGGAGCACCACTCGTCATGCCCCTCAAAACCACCTTCCTACTATTTGATACCCTGAACTCTAAATCCATGGATTGGTAGTATAAATAATTCTTTCCCGAGGAAACAATCCATTGAACTCCCAACATGATAACAATATCTATGTTAAGGTCCTAACCCGCACATAGGTAGATCAATGTATTCGAATGTAATAAAGGTCAATATTAATAAGACCTTTCAATAAAATAGAATA
>ML790971.1:121780-134919 GCA_009831015.1 Picea engelmannii
TTGCCCCCTCGAAGAGGCCTGTGAACATTGCTATCTGAATCAAGTGCTATTTCTGTTCAAGTGCTATTTCTGTTGCTATTTCGTATATCATTTCTGTGTATTGTGAAGATTATGCTGGATATTATACTGTTATTCTGTTATTTATAGCATTTTGTTTCTGTTCTGCATATTTTATATATCTGGTATCTTGCAATCTAGCAACTCAACTACGTAAAAATCATCGATCATCATGTAGTTTCCCAATGCTACACCCAAATGCGGAATATTTTTTGTGCATGGCATACTACACCCATTGGCTACCATTACATCAAACCTCTCAAATTATATTGTATGAATGTCTCTCCTAGTCACCAATGTTGTGTCAATGAAGTTATGTATTTCCCCACCATCAATCAGAATTATGACATATTGTCCTGTTAATATCCCACAGACCCTAAAGGTGTGAAATCTAGGAATACCTAACAAAGTAGTGATAGTCACACCCTTAGTCTCATTGTTCTACTACTCAACAACCTTAGTCTCCACCTTTTGTTTCTCATCATCTAAATTTTTATGCTCACTTTCTTTCTCACGTCCTACCTCCTCTTCCTCGTCATTGTCAAGAAGTACCTCAATGTAATGTACATTTCCCTTCCCCAAACACATGTGACCCATTTCCTAAGGCTCCTTGTAGCTGTATAAAATATTTGTCCTCCTCAATTCTCTCTGAGTATCCTCATCCAATCTATCTTTCCCTGACCATTCCTTCTAAAATGGATTCTTATCTTTTTTCTTTTCAAGCATGACAGGTTTAGAAGGATATTTGTTCTTAGAAAATGCATCCTCCATGTCACATCTCCTGATGATAGCATCCTTTAGTGAAGTTATCTTGAAGTCCTTAACCCAACCACACAAGGGTTCGAAAAGTCCCTTAATTAAGAGCATGATCAACCTATTCTCTAACACATATGTCACCCTGATTGCAATCCTCTAGACTGTGAAATGTATGCATATGGGGTACATGTATGTATGAGTTATGCCAATTCCCTAAAATGTATCTATATATCCTTAATAACAAATCTATACATCAACCTATAAGTGATATCCAAGTATGAATTGATCTTACTATGTCCCAATGTGTCTAACTGATGGTACCACCACTCGTCAGCCTCTCCATCCAAATGCAAGGTAGCATACTTGATGGCCTATGACTCCATCATGAGATTGAGTTGGAAGTATGTATCCAACTTTTGAATCCATTCCATAGTACTGGATTTTCTAGAGCCATCAAAGTAAGGAATGAACAACTTCCCAACTTTCCTCCGAAGCTCCCAACTCTGTGGGCCCCTGTTAATATCTATAATCCTATTCCTGTACTTGATAGTAATAAAATGCTATAAATGCATGGCTGCTTGAAACTCCTTCCCTAGGGTCTAATACTCCCGCAAATACTATGTAAAATCCTCCCCTTGTTCTTGTTTCCCCCATCTTCTCATTGACTTTCCTTCCAAGAATTAAGACATATGTTTTCTCAAAGTCACTCTACTAGTGGACACAATGTGATTTCGTGTAGGGACATGTGTATGGCTCCCTTCAACATGGTTTACTTTGTGACCATGGCTTCCATTAGTCCCTCTCAAACCATCATTAGTTGCAATGTTTTGGTTTCCTTGAGTATTTTCTACAAGTTGGGTGAGAAGATCAACCATCTATTGTTTCCTTCTTTCCATGTTACTTTGTACCCTTACTATCTCATTTTGTTTCCTTTCCAAGTCATTTAAAATATGAATGGATTTGTCCTTTGGCTATCCATTTTTGTTCCCTATGTCTCCTTCTTCCTCTGAATATGAATGAAATATATTTTCAACTCCTCTATACCTTATTCTTATGTAGGTGATGTGTATTTCATTCCTTAGAAACATCAAAGTGGCATCCAACACATAGGATACCAGGAATACCAACTATGATACCACTGTAATAACCCAACCATTGTTGATATGACTTTGTATTTACTATTATAATGTTTCGATTAATTTCTTGACTCAAGGATTTCATCAAACAATTTGTTAGAATGATCTAGTTGTTAGCGCAAAATTGGAGACCGGGGTTCTTAGAGGTTACCAAAGAAGGTATCTATGTAGTCTATTAGTGTTGGTACATTCAACCTTCCGCAATGCAAGGAGGTCTCACCCGAACCAAAACTGAGACTTTTGTGTGATAAAGTGACTCAGCGAGGATGCATCATCAGTTCTGATGCAACACACTATAGATTCATACTTGAATGAGAAAATAATATGGCATTGGAATTCTAAACTAGTATATCCATCGACTAACTATGTTGCGTAGCATGAAGATAAGTCCATACACGAGAAGACACTTGAAAATAAATATTGAATATGAAATAAAATTTACAGGAGTAATTGCGCAAAGGAGAAATTACAGAGTCACACACATCATAGCCAAATATTTTAGGGACCAAATATATATATTATATTATCAATGTCTTAGAGTTCTAATCCCACAATTATAAGGGTTTGATCATAGCTTATACAGTTCACTCCATACTCCCATACACAATTGTTCCCACAACCCATTACAACAACTTATTGCACCAAACTCAACAATAACAATGACAATATCTTGGTGACAAAGAAATAACACCAATTATTCTAGCAAAAAAAATCTAACAACTTACAATAGTATGACAATATATCAAAACAACTCATCAACTAACCAACTAGGCAACCCTTTCCCATTACATCTTTCCCAATTTGTATCATTTTCTTGGTCGCTTTTTGATTCAGTTGTTATTCTTTTTATTGATGCCACTTTCATTACTTTCCCTCTTTCTCTTTTCCTATGCTCGAAGCTTCTATATATTTCCAATAATTCCTCTAGATGGAATATGATCTGTATTCAGTGTTGACACACTGGTAGTTAGCTTTCTTCTTATCTTATTTTTTCTCCACTTCTTCTACTCTTTTGCTATGTTGTTGTGATTTATTGCAAAACTTTGAACTTCCCGTAAAATTAGGTCCTTTTCAAACATGGAGGGTGAAAAAGGCCCCAACCACAAACTTTGACTCATCTTGAGTTAACTTTCTAGCTCGTTCCCTTGGCCCTATAAAAATGAAGGGCCCAACTCAGGAACAATGGTGAGGGCCTATGCATGAAACTGATCATAGTGCTCGACCCGGTCTTGCCATTTCCTCTCCAAAATGGAGGCTCCCACAATAAATTTATAGGTGATGTTTACATCATTCTCTTCTAGTTTGGTATCCAATAGAGTATTCCACTATGTGTCAGCAATGGATTCAATTTTCTACATCAGAACGTACTCAGCTTGGACTACAGGCCCGAATTTCCAAAGCTCTTTCTTCGTGGCCCCGTTAGTTTCATCCATGCCATCCAACTTGTCATACTCAGCTGTATTTTGAAAAACTTAGCCACTGGCTCAACAAATTTGACAATGGCATGTGCTTATACATGAATCTTGTTAATCCTAGTGCGCAACTCTTCGACAAGCTTACTATGTTGGTCCAGCAAGTCAACCCATTCCATGGCCATATTGAAGAGCTGATGACATTCCTTATCTCGGGAATGAAGGGAGGATCTAACAATATTTCCTTCTGAAATGACATGATTAATCCACTACATCATTGCTTCAATATGTTACTTTTCCTTTAATTTGATGGAAACTAATTCTCGTTGTAGGTATGAGTCTTGGTAGCCAGTTGGGACCATGCACCAACAATGAGCTCAACTCTTTGTGGTGGCACAACCAAAGTGATATCTTCAGGAAACTTAGGCACCATCTCTCGAAAAGTATGCCATACTTGGAGTTTGTTTGATATGGACACAACTGAGGATTTGACCTGCACATGCAAGACATGCTCATATTGTGAAATATAAGAGGTGACACTTACAACCTCACACAGTTGTTGTTCCTGCTATTGGAGCTTGACCTTCCCTTAGAGATCACCCTAAACTACAACATGTGGATAAATAAACTCCTCTGGAATAGCAGTTTTGGAAGGTCTCCCAAACCAATAGTATGAATCATTTCCATAGACCAACATTGGTAGAAAAATAAAACTAATGGACAAGGGCACGAGCTCATAGTATTCTTAGGGGGCTCTAGGATTGAGGATACAAAAATAATCGATGAAAACATGATACCAGTAAATGATTGGCCAAAGGAAATTTTATAGGCAATGTAGGGGAATGGTGAAGATATTATGAGCCATTAAGATAGACGACATGACAACAATTCAACATTAGCATCATACATGACAAGTAGACATGGAAAAATCTATGAAGCTATTTGGGTAGTTAATAGCATAAGGATAACGCATGACAAATATATCGGGGTGAACGAAAAAGTAGTGACCCCACCAACTCCCACCTGAAAAAGTATGAATCATTGGTGATGATGTAAATAACTTTGACGTGATGATGGGACAATGAGAAAAAGGGTATCAATGGTCTTTAACTACCATAGTGACATTGACAGGGCACAAATTTCGAACATAGATATGAATAAATAAGGAAATATTTGACTGAGGCCTCCTCAAAAAAAAAGGTGACATTTGGTCTAGACAACTTAACAATGATAGGTATTCTCTATGACAAGTGATAGTTGGACACGTCACCTATTTATTGGCGGAAACAAGAAACAAGAACTACAAAAAAAAAACCTATCTTCTACATGCACTCCTATGTATAGGATCCCTATGCAAGTGCACTTACCGAGCATAAACATAGGGCTTCAGGTGCGCACCATTCACCCATCTAGGAAAAAGAACACCATCTAGTTGTGCGAGCCTAACAATGTCAGATTCACATATCTCCACAACTATAAAAGGTCCCAACCAATGCATCTTTAGCTTCCCTATATGTTTTTGATATTTTTTTTCGTATAACAGGGCTAAGTCACCTTGCACAAATGACTTACACTTTATATGGCAGTCATGCCAATACTTTTGGAGTTATTTCTCCACAGTATCATGAAAATATGCTAAGAATATAGCCTCCTCAAGTTCCATTAGCTTTGTAATCCATGCCGAGATGGAGTCACCATCTGTAATCTTAGTAGCTTGTGCAATGAATAGACTTGGAATGATCAAATAAGATGACACTACCACTTATCTACCATCTACTAGTTGAAATGGGGTATACCTATGTACTTGCTTTTTGGTAATCATGTAAGCCCATGAAATAGTTGGAACTCGCTCATCTCATTGATCTTGATTTGAACAACAAACTTTAGTCAGACCCATCTCCAAGATTTTATTAAATGCTTCCATCATTCCATTAGCTTGTGGATGGTAGGGACTACTCTTATGATGTTGAATAAGAAATTATCTTGTAAGGGTCACAATATTCTCACTGATAAAATGGGCTCCCTGATCACTAGTCAAGCTCTGAGGACAACCAAACCCGATAATGATATTCTAAAAAATAAATCGTGTTACTATGGCAGTAGATCAATCTCGAACAACTTACGCTTCAACCCATCAAGTTAGGTAGTTAGTTGTGGTAATTATGTATCTTTCCTTTGAATGCTTAACATGTGGATTTATTAGATCGATGAAATCGACAATGCATTTTTCAAAAGATTTCACTACTTAGATAGGGTGTAAAGGTAACTCATCACGATAATATGGATTACTAACTCAGTAGAAAAAATCATAGGCCCAAGCATAGCCCTTAGCATATTTGAACATTGTGAGACACCATATTCCTACTTGTAATATCTTTCAAGAAGTTTCCTTGCCGCCAACATGCCCCCCCACAACTCCACCGTGACATTCCCATAGAATATAAGGTCTTTCATGGTCAAGTTCACAATGCCTCAAGATGCTATTCAATCCTAATTTGTACAATTGGCCCACAATTAGTTGATAGTCTGCTTCATAAACCACTAGCTGCCTCTTTTGAGTTGCAAAATATCACTCTGACATAGTAGTAGTGGTTAGAAATAATGCAATGTCTGATAAGTAATGAGGAATATCCTCAATATGGAAAATATATGCATCATCAAGATGATCATATTCAACTTCGCCACTTTATCCCAACTCTAGTCTAGACAAATGATCTGGCCCCACATTTAGTTTACTATGATTCACAATGACCTCAAAAGAAAACTCTTGAAATAACAACAACCATTTGCAAATTCTACCTTCTAACACAAGTTTTTTAACCAGATACTTCAAAGAAGAGTAAGTAGTAAAATATTTAAAATAACTGCCTAACAAATAATGTCTAAAATTTTATAAGGCATATACCATTTCCAAACCTTCCCTTTCAGGCATAGTGTAGTTGTGCTCATTCTGGGAAATATTTCTGTTGGAAAAGTAGACAAGATGATCTATACTTCCTTCTTCTAGTTGTGTCAGAATAACACCTAACATGATCGTAGAGGCATCAATGTGCACATGAAACTCAAATTTCCAGTTAGGATAAGTTAAAAATAGGTGTAGTACTCAAGTCTTCTTTTAGTGCATCAAATTCTTTGTCACACTCCCGAGTCCAATGAAACCCTTCATGCTTATTTAGTAGTCATTCCAAAGGTTTTGTTGTACTTGTGTAACTCCTAATAAACCAACAATAGTATCCAATAAGGCCCAACGTAATTCACAACTGTTTGATAGTTGTAGGGGGAGGCATATTGAGAATTTATGCAACTTTCATAGGATCTACTAGCACTCCTTTCCTACAAACTTTATGTCTGAGTAGATTCCCAAAGGGTACACAAAAAACACATTTTATCAAATTAAGGGAAATCTATAGTTGTCTGTAATGATCCAACATCATCCATAATAGCTCGATGTGCTCCTTGAATAAGATGTACACAATCCAATCATCCAGATATACCTCGAGAAACTTATGAATGAAGTCATAGAATTTCGCAATCACTATTTGAGAGAACACTAGTGGGGAATTCATGATCCCAAAAGGAATAACATTATAGGAAAATGATTCCCACTCAGTATTAAAGGTATCCTTTTTATTATCTTCTTCGGAAATTCTAACTTGGTGGTATCCAAAAAAACCATTTGTAAATGAATACACCTCCTTTCCCGCTACTTGATCCAGGACCTTATCACTAAAGGGGGTAGGTAAGGGGTCATGTACATAGGCAACGTTCAGTCTCCAATAATCCACACAGACTCGCATATACTTCATACTTTTCTTTCTTTGTATGATGATAGGATTGATCCATTCAGCCTTATCCATAGGAAGAATCATCCCAGTTGTTAGCATCCTATCAATCTCCTTCTTCAATTTCTCTTTGAATATGGGATTTAGATGGTATGGCCTATGTCTAATTGGTTTTGAATCAAGTTTTAACTCTATCTTCATCTCCCCTAAATCTCCCTTAATATCTTTCAGTTCTGAAAATGTTGTAGGGAATAGATCCTCATATTCCTATAACAGAGCTTGTATCTCTATCACGGTCTGTCTATCCCAATAATCCCTTATGGAAGCTAGCTTAGGGTGTTCCTCACTTCCTATGTTTACTTTTCTCTACTTCAGGGATTTATAATAAAAAATATTAACATAATTTGGCTTAGTGTCATGAACAACTCTAGTGCCTTTGGATTCTGTAGAAATTTTAATACAAATTATGTATTGCCTGGATTATCCTGATCTAACAATTATATGCCACTCTTAAATACAAAATCCCTTCTACTAATATTCTTACGGAATTTAAAACACGATCACCAATTGCAATATCAAGAAGAAAGATCAATCACACACAACACAAATGTTTTACCGGAAAAGCATAAAGCTAAAAACCCCACTGTCATATATTATGTATATATCATGGATCATGAAACAATATCATACAAAACTCTAATCCAAGATCTCTCAGTACAATATACAATCATCTCACACTGTCATACAAAAATTGACAAATTCATGTGCCAATTTACTGCTTCTAGATAGCCTTCCTCCTCTGCGCAAATCCATGCTAATGGAAATCCATGCAATGAATGAATCCCTCTTGCCTAGGCTACACAATCCTCATGGGAACATCCACTGTTTGTGTGGTTTCATGAGTGCACTCACTAATGTCACAACTGATAGTCAAACTGTCCCTTTCACCTATTATCTCAACTGGGTCTCCACTGGATCTGACATGCATGTAGTTAACAATGGTAAATCTTCAGTTGCATGTGAGATCACTGATTTTGAATTAATTAATAATTAATTCACTGGTCTCTCACTAGTGTAAGTTCAGTTACAACTAGTACAACTAAGATTAAATCACTTAACTGAGTTAAACTACTTCACAACTCACATAACTACACATCCAACTCTGTTACAACTTCAAATCACTCAGTTACAACTAATTCAACTTGCATGTCCCACCAATCAACCTTTGAACTCGAATTTCCTATAGCTAACTGATTTGCCACTTCAGTTAACTATTTCCAAGTGATCATTGAGAATAGATTAATATTTATTGTCCAACTATTATTAAGGGATAATAATAGTCGACATACATATATAAATAGAATTCGCTCACCATCTATAAATAGACATCATCTATAAATAGAATTTTCTCATCATCTAAAAATAGACTTCCACCTAAAAATATCCCGAGGCTCCATCCTAGTGTAGGTGCATAATTTTCACTAGGATCTTCTTGTTGAATCTCAACACTCCCTCTCAACAAGAAAGGGATTATCCTTCATCCTGATCCTATCTCTATGGTATTCAAATTTTCTCCTGGTGAGCGCCTTCGTCAGAATGTATGCATCTTGATCTTCCATAGGAATGTACTAAAGCAACATGATCTTTCGTTGCACACAATCTCTAATATGATGATATTAGATATCGATATGCTTAGATCTATCATGAAACACATGATTAATCGAGATTTTAATGCAACTCTGATTATGATAATGAATCACTGTCGGATCTAAATGAGAACCAAAAAAACCAACCAAGATATTTCACATCTAGATAGCCTCACATGTAGCTTGACTCACTGCCATGTATTCTTCTTCCGCTGAACTGAGTGCCATGGATCTCTGTTTCCTACTGTACCAATAAAAATTTGTAGATCTGATACTAAAGATCCCCCCTGATGTGCTCTTTCTGTCCATTGGGTTGCCCGCCCAATCTGCATCCGTGAAGCCATGCAACTTCACCTCATCCATCTATCTGTACCATAATCCATACTCATATGTGCCCCTCAAGTGTCTCAGGACATGCTTACCTACCTTCCAAAAGAGCTTGGTAGGCTTAACCATCGCTTGACTCGGTTGGTTAACCACATAGCAAATGCCCAGTCTCGTGTTCACTAGATACATTAGTGAACCCACTAACTGTCGATAGACAGTAGCATCCACTACCTCTCCAGAAGTAGCATCCTCTTTCTTGCAGTTTCCTGGAAGAGGAGTATCCATGGGTTTGCATCCCTCCATGTGAAACTTACCCAGTATCTCCCTTGCATACTTTCCTTCAGACACAAAAAGTTCACCATCTCGCTGCCATATTTCCAATCCAAGGAAATAACGAAGGAGGAACATATCCTTCATCTCGAACTCCTTTGCAAGGTCCTCCTTGCATGAGTGTATCAACTACTCATCACCGGTCAGTATTAAATCATCAACATAAATAAAAATGATTAAAATCTTACCCATGTAGATCCATCTCGAACTTACCACTGATTTGTCGAATGGTCTTGAGACAATTTCCCATGCACTTTTTTTGACAATGGAGTCATACTCCTCCACCATTGCATCAACCCAAGTGGGATCCTGCACTACTTCCTGAAAGGAAGATGGTTCAGTCACAATACATTTTCTCACGAGAGCCATGTATCTAGTAAATCGATCAGGAGACTGTCTCTGTCTGCACTGTGAAGTAGGGGCTTTACATTCTCTGCAACATCTAGTCTCAATATATCAACTTTCGTGGTGCGCTTTCTGCCATTTTTGATGGATGGATCTACATGAGTGGCTTCCTCCACTCCATTAACCTCCTCATGTGGCTGATCCACATATTGAGACTCATCTTTGGGAACTAGCAGTTCCTGCTCTGCATGCAAGTCTAGCTCCCTCTCAAGCGACAACCACATGGCTTTCCCTTCATCGAATTTTATATCTCGTCGCATAACAATCATATTACTGTTAGGAAAATACACACAATAATTATGGGTTGTTTCTGTGTACCCCAAAAATATCCCAACTTCAGCAGTCGGATCCATCTTCTACTTGACATTCTTGGTCACATGCACATAAACAGATGAGCCAAAAATCTTAAAATGAAAAACATCAGGTTTCTTACCAGTGAAATCTTCTTCAGGTGTACTCATGCCAAGTACTCTATGAGGACAACGATTTTGCACATAAACCACAGTATTGCATGCTTCTACCCACAAATGCATTGGTAGTCCCTTATCATGCAACATCACTCGTGCTGCACCCACGATCGTTATGTTCTTCCTCTCTGCGACCCCATTTTGCTGTGGGTTATGAGGTGCTATGAGTTCTCTTCGAATTCCTTCTTTGCTGCAGAATTCTTTGAATTCCTTAGAGATGTATTATCCACCATTATTTCTCCTCAGAGCCTTCACTTGCTTCCCCGACTCTTTCTCCACCAATGCTTTAAACTCACAAAAAAATGAGAATGTTTGGTCCTTCTTCTGCATGAACAAGATCCAACATTTACGAGAAAACTCATCAACAAAAATAACATAATACTTATGTTTTGTTGTTGAAGCAACCGAGAATGGTCCACACACATCTGTGTGAATTCTCTCCAAGATCACTAAAGCATGGTTCTCCTTTTCATGAAAGGTGGAATTTACATACTTCCCCATGGTGCAACCCTTGCACTGATCTAACTGAACAAGTGTTCCCATTGGAAGTCCAGTAGATATTTGCTGCATGATTTTCAAGGCTCCATGATGAAGATGGCCCAACTGCATGTGCCATAATTCGCTCTCATCCCGGCTCACCACTTTTTATGCCTTTCCCATCATGGAAGCGCAACCATCTACCTCCATATTGTAGAGATTCTTAACTCAAATCTCTATATTCTTGAATTGAACCATTGTTTTATGTCGCAACAAAGATTTTCCATTGCTGAAAACAACGTCATAGCCTCTGTCCTCCAACATTGCGACTGAGACCAAGTTTTTTTTTAGACCTGGAACATGCATAACATCTTTCAATTAAAATGGTTTACCTGACTCCCTCTGAAAGGTAATGGTACTAATTCCAATCACACTGTATCATCCATAATCACCCATCTCTATATGCATTTTGAGATCTCTCTCCTCAAAGTCACCGAAAATCTCCTTATCTCGCGTCATGTGGAAGGAAACACCACTATCCAAATACCACACCAATCCCAATGCACTTTATGCCATGCATGCGATCAAGGAGAAGTCAAGTTCAAATTGTGATACATGGGCCTCACCAGCCGCAACTCCAGTAACCTTCTTTTTCTTCTTCTTCTACGTACAATTATTAGCAAGATGCCCATGTTCGTGATAGTGAAAACAGTTCACTTTGGATAAATCCAGCTTCTTGCCTTTAGACTTGGATTTTGAATGGAATTTATCCCCCTTCCCTTTCCTTGCCTTGGAAGACAAAGAAAAATCCTCTTGATCATCATGCTTTGATGAAGATCCATCTCTGGTGTTCCTCCTGAACTCCTCCTGCAACAAATCTGACCATATTCTTTACCAATTTGGCAATTTTTCCCTTCCATTGACAAAATCTTGATAACTGTGCCAATTTTTGGGAATTCCTAGGAGAGACAAGCTCACCAAATCATCATCAATGACATTTATTCCCACACTCCCCATCTCATCCTGACATTGGACAAACTTCGTGAGATATTTTGGAATGGAGTCGCCCTTCTCCATCTTGATCTTCTTGAGTTTATCTTTGAGCGTAAATTTCCTATGGTCACTATTGTTTTGGAATAGATCCATCAAAGTATTTGACATTGCATATGGTGTGGCTTTCCCATGGAGGTTTGAGACAATGTGGTCTCGTACTCCCTCTAATAGGATCCTTCTCACCTTTGCCACTTTCTTTTTCCATGCATCAAGATTTGCATTGTCTGCAACATCTGACTTAGGAACATCTTTGTCAATCAATTCCTTCAAGCCATTGTCTTCGAGTAATGCCTCCATCCTGTCCTTCCAAGCAAAGTAGTTCAATCTGCCCTTGATTTCATACTCTAACCTCAAGCCATTGAAAGCCATTTTGATCTTGAATCAACTATAGCACCAAGAAAGTCTTTCTGCAAATTCGAATTCTATCCAATCACAAACTCAGCTTCTGCAATTTCCCGTGCTCTGATACCATGTAGAAATTTTGATACAAATTATGTATTGCCTGGATTCTCCTGATATAACAATTATATGCCATTGTTAAATATAGAATCGCTTCTACTAATATTCTTGCAAAATTTAAAACACGATCACCAATTTCAATATCAAGAAGAAAGATCAATCACACATAACATAATTTTTTACTGGGAAAGCATAAAGATAAAAACCCTACTATCATATATTATGTATATATCATGTATCATGAAACAATCTCATACAAAACTCTAATCCAAGAGATCTCAATACAATATACAATCGTCTCACACTGTCATACAAAAATTGACAAATTCATGTGCCAATTTACTGCTTCCAGACAGCCTGGCTCCTCTGTGCAAATCCCTGCTAATGGAAATCCATGCAATGAATGAATCCCTCTTGCCTAGGTTGTGTTGGTTGTGGAGCCTGATTATCTTCCTGATTCAGAGGTCCTTGATTTTAGCTGTGTTTATACACCATGAAGTATTTACACCCCATAAGTATGTACACTCTTCCATGCGGGGGAGTGCAGAGGGGGGGTACCCCCTCTGCGGGGTCTTGGGGCAAGCGGGCCCCCAGCGGGGGTTCGGGGGCAAAGCCCCCGAAGCAAAAATTTCCTTGTAAAAATATATTGTAATTTCATTGTAAATCTGGACCGTTCTTTATAAGATCGTAGATCTAACGGTAGAGATTATGTTAGGGTTTTTTTCCCTAGAAGGAAACCCTCTTTTATGAGGGAAATGTATCGTGGCTATGGTTGATGGTGAATATTGTATTCTGAGAGAGGAGACTGTGAGAGAAAGAAGAGGAAGTTACA
>ML790971.1:138327-158368 GCA_009831015.1 Picea engelmannii
AATCTAGGTAAAGAACATTGGGAGGCATTAAAGTGGATTCTCAGGTATTTGAGAGGTACTACTACACATGCATTATGTTTTGGAGGTTCAGACACTTTTCTACAGGGATATGTTGATTCAGATATGGCAGGTGATAAAGACAGTAGGAGGAGCACCGAAGGGTATGTTTTTACTATAGGTGGAACAACAATAAGTTGGATTTCGAAACTGCAAAAGGTTGTTGCACTTTCAACAATAGAGGCAGAGTATGTTGCTGCTACAGAGGCTAGTAAAGAGATGATTTGGTTACAAAGGTTTATGGAGGAATTGGGAAAGAAGTAGGAGAACAGCCGGTTGTACTGTGACAGTGAGAGTGCCATTCACCTTGCAAAGAACTCAGCCTTCCATTTGAAGACTAAGAATATATAGTTGAGGTAGCACTTCATATGATCCACCTTGGAAGATGGACAATTGAAGCTGGAAAAGATACACACTAGCCAGAATCCTGCATACGTGTTAACAAAGGGAGTAACCAGGGAGAAACTGAGTTCCTGCTCAGTTTCAGTTGGTCTTCAAGAATGAAAATGAAAATGAGAAATTTGCTAGGTCCAAGAAGGTTTAGATTCCATCATATACAAAAGCGGTGGACTTATTGAGATCAGTCTCCAAGTGGGAGATTGTTGGTTGTGGAGCTTGATTATCTCCCTGATTCATAGGTCCTTACTTTTAGCCGTGTTTATACCCCATGAAGTATTTACACCCCATAAGTATGTACACTCTTCCATGTGGGGGAGTGCAGAGGAGGGGTACCCCCTCTGTGGGGTCTGGGGGGGCTATCCCCCTGGCTGGGGGGTCTGGGGGCAAGCGGGCCCCCAGAGCAAAAATTGCCTTGTAAAAGTATATTGTAATTTCATTGTAAATCTGGACAGTTCTTTATAAGGTCGTAGATCTAATGGTAGAGATTATGTTATGGTTTTTTACCCTACAAGGCAACCCTCTTTTATGAGGGAAATGTATCGCGACTATGGTTGATGGTGAATATTGTATTCTGAGAGAGGAGACTGTGAGAGAAAGAAGAGGAAGTTACAACGAGTTTTGATGTAGGTTGTATCCCTTCATTTGTTGGATAATAATAAAGGAAGGACCTAGCAATTTCTATGGTGGACGTAGCCCACACTGGGTGAACCACGTAAATATGTTTCTCTCTTGTATTGTGTGTCTTCTATGTTTTGTTTCTGCATTTGTTTTATTTTATTTCTCCATGGTCCTGTTTTTCTAACAGGTTGCACAATCCTCATGGGCACATCCACTATGTGTGTGGTTTCTTGAGTTCACTCACTAATGTCACAACTGATAGTCAAATTGGCCCTTTCACCTGTTATGTCAACTAGGTGTCCACTGGATCTGACATGCATGTAGTTAATAGTGGTAAACCTTCAGTTGCATGTGAGATCACTAATTGTGAATTAATTAATAATTAATTCACTGATCTCTCACTAGTGTAAGTTCAGTTACAACTAGTACAACTGAGCTTAACTAACTTAACTGAGTTAAACTACTTCACAACTCACATAACTACACATCCAACTCTATTACAACTTCGAATCACTTAGTTACAACTAATTCGAATTGCATGTCCCACCAGTCAACCTTTGAACTCGAATTCCCTATAGCTAATTGATTTTCCACTTCAATTAACTATTTCCAAGTGCTCATTGAGAATAGATTAATATTTATTGTCCAACTATTATTAAGGCATAATAATAGTCGACATACATCTATAAATAAAATTTTCTCACCATCTATAAATAGACATCATATATAAATAGAATTTCCTCATCATCTAAAAATAGAATTCCACCTAAAAATATCCTGAGGCTCCATCCTAGTGTAGGTGCATAATTTTCACTAGGATCTTCCTATTGAATCTCAACAGATTCTTTAAATGTCAAATGCCTAAGGTCATCTAGGCCTTCGGGATCTCTTGGGTCTTCATCAATTTTACTACAATCCAAGGGTATTCATGTAGGGTCTAGGTAAGGGTTATGATGAAGTAGGTATTGATTTTCAGGAAAAACTATGGGAATATGTAGAGTTTTAAATTCATTAGTAAATGTCATTTTTTTTAATCTATTTCAAAGCTAAGGTGATTTCAGGAGACTTACCTAAGAATGAGAAGTCTCGACATAACTGGTTTTGAAGTACTTATTAGCAAGCGGTTTGTCATCAAGCCTCCCCATGCACATACCAAGTGGTTGGAAATTTTCCCAAATAATGATTAAACTAATGCACCCAAAATGGGGAGGGAGGTTTCATAGCTTCCCATACCTAAATACAAAGTGCAACATGATCCTTTTGATCAAAGGACCCATCATATTCCTCCAAAGTTGAGGTCTGGAGTTTTTGCTTTTGATCCTTATTTGACTGAGTGACCTATGATGGGGAAATAAAACAATATTGAATGACACACTTTACTTTATCCCAGGAAGAAAAAGTAACTTGATGAGTGGACCACCACCTAGTTGGAGATGACTTTAATGCAATATCAAGTACTAGGATTCTTTGCTTTGGCACAACCTCATCTTCTAGATCCATGAGAAATTTTCTCAAATATGAAGTGCCATCATACATAGGGTGTTCTCTAATATCTGATCCAACCCACCTGATTGCTTTGATAGTTATGAAATGTCTTGAAAAGTTTTCATATCTTCTATGTTTCCAATTATCGAAAGATATCTTAGAATCTTCACCTGCATAATGAATACTTTTCCAACTTATTGATCCATATGCAGTAGGGTTAATGTAATCTTCCCACTTCCTTATAGTCATAGTGTAGAGTTTATCCAAGTCATTTTGTTCCATTTTCTCATAGACTAGATCTGTATATCGAGGACCTTGGTAAGGGTCTAAAGGTTGGCTTACTTTCATACCATTCGCTTTAAAGGTCATGATTTCCTTCTTGAGATATAAAACATTTTAATTTTTATATTCTGAGTCTATACCCGATAGATATGGATATGGATCCTTCTACCCAATTATTTATATGATCTTGAAGTCTGTTATTGTATTAACGCCATCAAAGTCTTCTTCAACAATATCTTGCGAGGAATCCTTGTTCATCGCAATTGTAACAGTGAGTTGTTCCTCTCCCGCCATTTTCCCACCTCATAATCCTCCCCCACCTCAGTTTCCTCCTCCAAAACCTAGAGGAAATTCATCGACCCTAAATGCAGATCGATCTAACATGTCCGCAAGAACATCCAGGGTGTGACACTACTTGGTTGTGTGAATGGGAAACCCATAGAATCAACAATATACCGTATTAATAAAAGGGGAATATTTTTACAGGATTTGAAAGTTCCAAGGGGAGTGACTATGGCTTCAACAGATTTCACAATATTTCCTACTTTGGCCTCCTTGATGATTTGGGAAAGCATGGTACTACACAGTTCCATGAAACATAATTGTAGCAACAACTTGCACGACCCCTCCCTACGGTCCTACTAGAGGATGCACAATCGAGTGTGGAGGGGGTCCTATGCCCCTCAGTCTAAGACATTCTATCATTGTATGACCCTAGATGTAGTATTCAGTACATCATACTTGCGGTTGAACTGATCTAGGGAGGTTCAATTCTTGAATCTTGTCGATTAACACTGAAATTTGTCCTTGCAACAATGAAATATTAGTGTCTTTATTCGGTCTCATAACCCAAAATCTTCATGGATATCCATCCATTGCTTCAATTTTCATCGCATGTTCTAAGGCTTCCCCTAATGTAGTTATCCACTATTGTTTTAATGGTATTTGACTCAATGATAGAAGCCCCTTTATAAACCATTCTTGTTGGTGATATTCATGGTTGGTAATTTCTAATTTCCCTATAGCATCCTTAAATATTTGGTTAGACTCCCAAGCAGAGTCACCATCTCTCTATTTGATCTTTCACACTCAAAGAAATCATGTTGTTCTGATTTTGGTAAGCAAAATTTCGCTATGAAATATTGTTTTACTTGAGCAAGATTGAAATCATGTCTTTGAGGATTCCTTGGTTCAATGGATTTCATATACCATTTCAAGGGATGACCTCTAAAGGTGGTCTAAAACTCGATTAGTTTGTTATCATCCATAGTTACACAAGACCTCTAGATGGCCTCACAAAGAAACCAATGTTGTTTGAAATCCTCATCTCCTTTACCCCGAAATTATGGGTATCGCATGAGGGATCCTGCATGTTGAGTTTCCTTTGGAGAACTTGGGGATCCTATCAAAATGAACCCTAAAGGTCCTAGTTGTGAAATAATTAAAATACTCGCCACACTTCTATTACTACTACTGCTTAAAATTTTTGGACTAGAAGGGTTAGATGCCACATAACCTACAGAAAAATTAATTGGAGAGATTACCAAATTTATAGATGTTGTTGGGGGAGTAAGCAACTTGGGGCTGTCTCCTTCACTGATAGAATGAAGTTCTCTAATCTGGGTGGTCACATGATCTTGCAATATTCCTTCTACTTCATAGTGCAGTCCCGTAACTTTTGGCGTTGTGAGCTTTGATTCTCTTGTAACTTCTTTTGAAGTCTCGGTTGAGACACCTGCTCTAGAGGTAGCACCTATTCTCCCTACATCATATGTTTCACCTAAGGTTCCCACCTCTTATCTTCTTCCTTCAAAAACTTCGCTACTCTTGCCAAATATTTACTTCAACCATCATATGGCCAACTATCCATGTCCATGCAACTCTTACAACCTCTCTAACTCCTTTCACATACCATCACAATCTATCTCCTTTTGTTATGGATCATATCTCTTCATCACCTTTCCCAACTGAATCTTCCAACTCTTTTCAGTAGTCGCAACCCTCCTCAGAGCTCATTCATTTCTTGCATTTTTCTCTCATCATCCCCCATCACCCAAAAATCTTTGTTTATTGGCTCATGACCCTTCCTCGAACCAAACCCCTTTAGGTGTAGGGGTTTACATTGTCATATCCACTGAAATAGGTAACACCCCTCTTTCGCAATAAAAATTTTAATTCAAAGGGGAATTTTCCGCAACAATATTCCTCGGTCTCCTTCTTATTTTGAAATAGACTAGTGGTGCTCAGTGGAGAATTCAATGATATATCCTTCTAATGTGGTATGTACCCATAAATCCACAACTCTGTAAATTGGATGATCTATCTAGTGAAGGGATGCTAAATGATCAACAATCCAATTATATCTTCTCTTGACTCGATCTTTTAATTCTTGTGTTTCTAGTAGCTAGTTGAGCCATTGAAATACCTCATCTGGGAATCGAATCTAGAAGATCTCATATTGGTCACTTGTTGGTTCTGATTAAAATACAATGCTCTTCACAACCCTCACACTTTTGTGTTGTAACTCAACTTCTTGTAGAACAAATTCATCCTACTATCTTTCCCACCAATTCTCAATGTCAAACTTAAATATGTGATGTGACATCCTCTAAAAACTCACTGGAAAGATTTAGGTCCCGACAACAGAACCATTTGTTGGTGAAAAATTGGAGACTGGGTTTCTTGGAGGTTACCAACAAAGGTATCATTGTAGTCTAGTGGTGTTGGAATATTCAACCTTCCACAAAGGAAGGAGGTCTCACCCGAAGCACAACTGAGACTTGTGTGTGATAAAAGTGAGACAACGAGGATGCATCATCAGTTCTGATGCAACACACTGCAAATTCATACTTGAATGTGAAAATATTATGGCATTGGATGTCTAAAAAAGTATATGCATCAACTAACTATGTTGTGGAGCATGAAGGTTAGTCCATACATGAGAAAAGACTTGAAAATAAATATTGAAAATGAAATACAATGTACATGAGTAATTGCACAATGGAGAAATTACAGAGTCACACATATCAAAACAAAAACATTTATGGACCAAAAGATCTCTTATATTATCAATGTCTTCGAGTTCATAATCCCCTGAGTACAAGGTTTTGATCATATCTTATGCAATGCACTCCATACTCCCATATACAATTTTTCCCACAACCCATTACAATAACTTATCACACCAAACCCAACAATAACAATGGTGATAGCTTAGTCACAGATAAAGAACAATGCTTCTAGAAAAAACAATCTAACAACTTACAATAGTATGACAATATATCAAAACAAATCATCAAATAACCAACTAGGAAACCCTTTCCCATTACATATTTCCCAATTTGTATCATTTCCTTGGTTGCTTCTTGATTCCATTGTTTTTCTTTCTTGATTATACTTTCGTTACTTTCTGTCTTTCTCTTTACATGCGCTAAAATATTATCGATATTTCATCTTATTCCTCTATTTGGAATATGATTTGTATTCACTATTGGCCCGCTAGTGGTTAATTTTACACTTAGTTGAGTTGTTCTCCATTGTTTCTAGTCTTATGCTATGTTGTTGTGCTTTCCCCCAAAACTTTGATATTTTTGCAAAATCATGTTCTCTTCAAAAACGAAAGGACCAATAATATTACCCCTCAAATAACCCTTATCTAACTATTGTTGTGATTTTAGTGTGTTGTTGCTACAGAGGTTTTGTCAAACACTTGGTTGGTATACTCAAAGCCCACTGTACTCCCCTACTTTTTCACTGATGTGGTGTTTATGTTTGTTTTTTTTATTTTTCTGGTTGAGGATTGTTATCCCCAAATCCTAGGGATAGCTAAGGAGATGATCTCTCGAGGCCCTTAGTTTGTATACATGGAGAACCAAAAGACAACTTGACCAGCTGTTTCCACTTACACAGATAGAGATCCACCTCGCCACCACAACTCCAATTTCATCATGATGGTATCCACCACATCAGCTGGCTTTCGAAATAAATTGGGTCTTTCTCCATGAGGTACAAACTAGGTATCATGGTGAGTGTCATTTCAATATTTGAGGCATTTGATTTTGTTGCATTTTAAACTTCTTTTGATTATGTAACGTCTTCTTGGACATTATGCTATTTTCCCTATTTTACTTTGGTGGTTAACATTGAGCCCTAGTAAGTGGTTCAGCCTTAGGGATTGGTTTGCTACTAGGAGGTCCTCTTGACGATTCATCATGTCATTCCTAATCATACTTGTCAATTCCCATGCCTCATCCCTTCATCTCCTTACCTTTTGGGATTTTCGGGTGTATTGACCCAAGAAGGGGTTGTCCCTCATTTCAAGCGAAGAAGGGGTTGAAGGCCAAGAGGCTTGTAGCTGGAAAAAGATAAAAGAAAATCATTAACCTTATATATGCTCTCCCAGGGATCCCAAGGACAATGAAATGTCTCTCATAAGAAACTGATGCAACCCATGAAAAATAATTAATACAAAATGCTAACCAAGGTGGAGCATGTGTGGGCACTATTTTTAATGCTTAGGTAGAATCCCCACACATGTTTTCAACTTGGGGAAACATGATGTGACCAAGGTAGAGTCAAGGTGGGAACTATTTTTCATGCTTAGGTAGAATCCCCACCTTGTCTTCAAGATGGAAACATGTTAAAATAATAAAAGGAAATAAATGGGCTTAGAAAAAGGTTGCATTGAAAACGAAGGTGCATCACACCCTCTACAAAGGCACCCATAAATGAGACACTAAAACCCCTTGTATGTCATGAACCCCATGCCCAAAAGTCTTACCCCCATCCATGTCACCTCATCCACATGATTTAGATAAAGTTCTATTCGGGAAACGCCCCTAAATGTGAGGTACGATTCACCCAATCGGTCATTTTGTCAACCCTCTCATACCTAAAAATGACAAATTGCATAAGGTCTTTGAGTACTTGTTCATTTTAATGAGGTAGTTTGGACATAGATTATTAGATGGTTTTTTTATTGATTTTATTTACTCATCATGATTAATTTCAGTTGATATCCTTGGAGGGTGTATTCATTGTCTTTGCAAGACTTAGTTGGTGGATAGTTTTGGAAGAACAAGCCTAGCTTAGGCTTCCTTAGGGATTGAATCCCAGAGGTTGGATGCTAAGGGCCCACACTCTGGATGATGATGACATGACTTTGGAGGCCTAGAGGACACCTTGGAATATCTTGCCCATCCCCTACATGCCAAATGACTTGCTTGAAAGGGAAAAAATGTCTCTTTTTGAGGGCTTGACATCACCCTAGGGATAGGTTGTGGTGGTGATGTATGTTTTGATGGAAATTTGGCATTTTTAGAGGAAGAGGCCCATATATCATGGAAGAAAGGATTTGTCTGAATAAAATTTTCCTTTGGAGGCCTAGTGCTCCCTTGTACAACTCAATGACTTAAACAAAAGTGCCAAACATTGCCCAAAAAATGGGTGATGTCATGTTTCTAGGGTTTTTCTTATGTGCAAAATATGAATTAAATAAGGTTATTTTGGAAAAGGGGAAAGAGTTAGTGTTGTTTTCCCCTTATCTTTTTGTTTACCCTTTGAATGTGGAAAAACATGTTTTAGAACATTTTTTTATAAATAAAGATCAACTCTATTTCATTTGGATCCTAACTCTCCCATTGTGAGAAAACATATTGGATGAAATTTGCATCCTCTTGGGAATTTTTGGTATCTCTCTCGTGAAAATGCTTCTTGGTGAATTCTTGAGCTAAAGTGGTTCTCCCCTCTTGAAGGCTTATGTTCTTTCTCTTAGATGGTAATTTTCTTGGTAAACTTGGGTTTGATCTCTCTATCTCTTGGAATTGGTATGGAAAATATGCATTTGTTAGTTATTTCTTTCTTGTTCTTGGTTATTGTTGGTTGAAACCCTAGGAGGAGTATGTTGTATACACCCTCCATTAATATTCATCTTATTTTATAAGTTTATAAGTTATTTTTGCAAGGGTTGCTAGGAGGAGTACGAGTGTGTATACCCTCCTATTGTTTACCCTAGTTTGGTTGGCATACCCTAGGGAGTAAGAGAGTTTACACCCCTAGGGATGTTTCTAATATAACTTGTGTTCCTAAGACTCCATTAAACCATATTTTAAAGGAACTAATATGAATTGTTTTCATTGCAGAAATAAATTGTTTTCATTTGTAAATGTGTTTTGGTGGGATATCAATCTTGTTCAAGTTGGAATATTTTCCGCATGTTAAGAGATTTTCAAGGCCACTAGGGCGTCTTGATTGACTTGGTATTCTTATATATGTAACTCATTTAAATATATAGCTATTAGGGCTACAACAAACCTTTATTTTTCTTACTCATAACTCGCTTTTCAACTGTCAAAATTTGCTAAAAGTTTGCCCACATTATCTACTAGTCCTAGTGCATCTTTTGGGTGGATTTTTTTGTAAGTTTTGGTGGTTGAATTTTATTCTATAAAGAAAAATTTGGTATAGACATAAGGTGACAATTATATCTCTGTAATACTAGTTTATTATAGCCTTGTTTCATTGCTAAAGTCTTATGCTTTTGTACTAGAGTTATACTAGTATTCAACTAGCTTACCTCTTGCATCACTTGTTGGACTTTTAACATATTTTTTAGAAGCCCTAATAATCATTTTTTTTCCTGATATATATATATTTTTTACTGCTGCAAATAGGAACATAAATCTTAACTTGATTTTCGACCTAACATATAGCTCATACAATTGGATTTTCTTGTGTCTCGGGAATGTACAAACACTTTCCGGAGGTACGACTTGGTAACCTTAAACCACTTCCGAGACGTGTCCACAAATCCATATTCCACTTATCAACTTGACCACTAGGGTATTTCATTTCATCATCTCACTTTTCATCTCATTTCCCCCTAGGGTCACCTAGGATTCCCCCTTTGAGGTGACCACTTCACCTCTAAAGCGATGAGAATACTTATATAAGGTGACAATGGGTAGGTGTTATTTTATTTTTTGCCATATTATGTTTTGGGTTGGGATTTTCCCAACCTACAGTTGTGTGATAACATTTTGGTGTCATGGTCAGGGAGGATTTTGAATCCTCTTTCATGCCCTAACGACATTTTAGAAAGCTACCATCCCAAATCCTTTACCCCTAGCTTGCATGGTGACTCCACTTGAAGGATGTTCCCCTTCCACCTTTGATGGGCTCTTATTAAATCCCATCTAGCGACTGCACCTTCCCATAATCTATCTTCCCTTAAGAATTTCCCCCTAGGGAGATTCAAACCTTCTAAGGTTCATTGAAGATGACCTCCTCTCAAGTATCTAATTGTCAAAACCCTTTTCCAAGGTACCTTCCCCTTGATCGAATGGCTCACCCTTGGGAAAAACATCTCTACAAACCCTTAAACATGGTCACCAATCCCAAATATCCCAATATCATGTCGAAAGAGTCTAATAAGTGGTTTCCAAAGTTTCCAGGAAATAAATATGGTCATTGTTGATGATAATCTCTATTCCATGATCCAAGACATGGAAAATCCAGAACTGGAACATGAGGATGTGGAAATGAAGCTACTAGCCTCTTCATTAATCGAAGATTCTCAGAGGTGGTTATGAGGCTTACCTGATAATCACATCGCACCGTATGAAGAATTCACTAAGTTTTTCAAGAAAATATGGACAATGAAGAAAGACAATGAAATGCTTCTAACTCAGTTCAATCATATTAAGAATAATGATAATGAGATAGTGAGTGAATTTGACAATAGGTTTGACAAGTTTTACAGTCAAATCCTGACAAATGTACACCCTACAGATGCAGTTTTTTGTCTCTTTTACACGAATGGATTCGATGGGAATATCCATTTCATTCTGAAGGACAAGAAGCCCTCCACCTTGACACAAGCCAAAGAGTACGGAGAAGATATTGAAGAGAATATCCTTTACTCAAAGGTTGATCCTTTTTAGTATCCACGTACCAAGGCAAATACAAAGACTAAGGCTTCCAGTAGTAGTGCTCCTGATCCAATTTTCCTCCCAACTCATAAGATAGATCAAATGAGTACTCCTTTTATCTAGGAACAAAATCAAATCATGGGCTGATTAACCACTATGGAAATAAATCAATCTTCCTCCAAACCTCATTTTTCTAGACAATAGAGAGATGCCATAGGTTGGAAAACAAGGCCTCAACAAGAGGAAAATGCCCCTAATATGTTGAACCTAGTTGGAATGGTTAAAACAAACCAAACACCATGATGTTCTCCGTGTCAAGAACCTCACCGAGAGGATGAATTTCCCTAGAAAGAAGAAGACTCTCGTGACAGTATGAACTCCATGGATATGATCTGTAACTTCTAAGAGGAAGAGGTTATATAGAAACAGATTGACGAGGCCAGACGACAGGGGGAAAGAGAGGGGAGACTCTGGGTGTTAAATTAGTTGAGAGACAATCAGAGAAAGGAACTGAGGAAGAGTAAATTTTTGGCATACACTAGAAGAAATAAGGCATCAATCCCTTCGTCACAATCCTCCACTTTACCTCAACCAGGGGAATCCGCTCCTCCTCCATCTACAAAGAAGGTGGTCCCACCACTTCCACCTCCAATATGTGAGTTTTTTCTAAATCCAACTACAACATAATATGAGATTTAGTTGAACATATATGTTGCAACCATGTTTGGGAAGTTGAATATGACGGTCCCTATAAAAGAGATGTGCAAAATTCCTTTTGTGAGGAGGGAAATCTTGAAACTATTATAGCTACCAATCGAGAAGGAGGACCCTCCAATCATTTTGAACACCATGTACATTTATCGACAAAGGGACAATAACCCTCCCTTTTATCTTTCCTTGGGAATAAACTACCTTCACTTAAACAATTGTATGCTGGAATATGGGGCCTCAACAAATGTCATGTATTTAAAGGTGATGAAATAAATCAGCTTAAAGATGACCCAACCATATGGAAATGTGTGTGGAATTGATTCTGAGAGGGTCAAGGTTTATGGAATGTGTGATAACATTGAATTCTTCTTGACTGATTTTCTACATTATATCCTCCATATGAACATAGTAGTGATTGATGTCTCAGACGCTTGGGGGATGCTCTTATCAAGGATTTGGTCTACTTCTCTTGGAGGTTTCCTTAGCATAGATATTACCCATGCACATGTTCCCATGGGGGACAGAACATTTGAGATATTACATATTTGAGAGTGGGTTGAAAAACACATGATGGACCCCAACGTCCCTGATTATACAAGTGAGTGTGAGTTCGATGAGGTTCCATATACGATTGAGTGTGATCCACAAGATTTACCTTTCATGCAGGAGGATTTCATAGACATGCTACGCCCAAGGACATATGAGTACAAAAAAATCCTTGTGAAGTTCCAAGGGAATGAGTTGGGGTCTATCCAAATATTGAATAAAGAAGATAATAAGGACAAAGAATGTGAAGAAGCCATAAAAAAACAGTCAACACAAGACCTCCTTCCTATCCTTACATCGAGAATATAAATTACATCAAATATAATGAAAGAAGTCTTTCATTCATGTAGGACAAGAGGAATGGAAAGCCTAAATATGACCATAAGGATGAAAACTCTTAGATTGGCCCTTACATAATCAAGAAGAAGTACGAGAAAGAGAAGTATAACTTGACAGATTTGGATGAGAGAAAGATGACATTATCAGTGGATGGATCTCTTCCTCGACCCTACATTCATGACACTTGACTTCTTTAGGGCCTAGGCCCCAGGTAAGTAGGTAGGTAATTTTTATTTCCTACATTTGCATATTGATTTCTCATGATAGTTTATCCGTATTTCATATTTCATTTTTCTCTACTTGCACATTGATTTCATCATAGTTTAGAATTTTTATTTTTATTTGTAAATGCAAAATTTTATTTTCTAGATTAGTTGTTATTTTCTAGTTTTTGTTTTTGATATATATGGACAAAGGGTGATATAACCACCCTAGATTTTATAGTTTTATGTTTCAGTGTAGGCACAAGTCCACCAGGATATGTTGCAATTATTATGCACTCTACGGTGAGTACATGTCCCCAAGTAGGAGCCAGATGTTATCCCCAATTCCTAGAGATAACTAAGGAGATGATGTCTCGAGGCCCTCAGGTTACATACATGGATTATCAAGAGAGAGATTGACGAGTAGTGTACACTTGCACAGACAAGGAACCACCTCACCACCACAGCTCCAAGTTCATCACGACGGTATCCACGACATCACTTGGCTTCCAAAAGACATTGGGTCTTTCTCCATGAGGTACAAGAAAGGTATCATTGTGAGTGTCATTTAAATATTTAATGCATTTGAGTTTGTTTCATTTTAAACTGCTTTTGATTATATAACATGTGCTTGGACATTATGCTCTTTGACTTGTTTCTCTTTGGTGGTTGAAATTAGACCCTAGTAAGTGGGTCACCCTTAGGGATAGGTTTGCTACTGTGTGGTCCTCTTGATGAGTCATTGTTTCATTCCCAATCATACTTGTCACTTTCCATGCCTCATCCCCTCATATCCTTACCTTTTTGGATTTTCGGGTGTACTCACCCAAGAAGGGGTTGCCCCTCATTTCATGGGAAGAAGGGGATGAAGGCCCAAAGGCTTGTAGCTAGAAAACAATAAAATCCAATCATTAACCTTATAGATTCTCTCCCATGGATCCTGAGGACAATGAAATGGCTCTCATAATAAACTGATGGGACTTATGAAAAATAATTAATAAAAATTTCCAGCCAAGGTGGAGCATGCGTGAGAACTATTTTTACTGCTTAGGTAAAATCCCCACACATGTTTTCAACTTGGGGAAGCATGATGTGACCAGGGTAGAGTCAAGGTGGGCATTGGTTTCATGCTTAGGTAGAATCCCCACCTTGGCTTCAACTTGGAAAAATCTTATATGAATAAAAGGAAATAAATGGTCTTGCAAAAAGGTTGCATTGAAAACAAAGGTGCAACACACCCTCTACAAAGGAACCCATAAATGAGACACTACAACCCCTTCTATGTCATGAACCCTATGCCCAAAAGTATTACCCCCATCCATGTCACCTAATACAAATGACTTAGCGAAATGTGCATTCGGGAAACAATCCTAAAATTGAGGTACGATTCACCCATGATTAACTTAATAGGTCATTTTGTCAACCCTCCCATACATAAACTTGGAAAATTGCATAAGGTATTTGAGCACTTATTTATTTCGATGAGGTATTTTTGATGTACTTGCTTATATGGATATTTTATTGATTTTACTTACTCATAATGATGCATTTGACTTGATGTCCTTGGAGGGTGTATTCATTATCTTTGTAGGACCTAGTTGGTGGATAGTTTTGGAAGAACAAGCCTAGCTTGGGCTTCCTTGGAGCTTGATCCATAGGATCTTTTAATGACTATGGTTGAGCTTTAATTTTGCATGCGTTAATTATCCAATTGAGAAGCTTAATGAAAAAATGAGGAAGGAAGAGGAATTATGACAGCCATATACACATATGCAGATCTGAAATGATGTAATAAACAACAAACCATAACACGAGGATTGATAACGGAGTTCGACACAACTTTGCCTACGTCTTCAGGCCTTTGTCTCTGTCGGGGAGGCTTCTTTATTTCTGTTCAAAAGCTCAAAGTACATCACAGCAGTGACAATTGGCTACAAGACTAATCTGGTCATGTTCTTCCAGATCTCTAGAACCCTGCAAAGAAAACAGCATGCAAAACGGACATCCGAAGCTCCCAGAAATGGCCCGCAAGCGTCTGCTCCTTAATAGCTTCCCTGCATAAAAATGGCTTTGGCTTGGCTTCCCTTCAGCATAACTCTACTATGACTGTCCTCCATGGCCTCAAACAGGCTTGGTTTATATAGATCTAAAGTTGGTTATCCATCCCCAACTTCCTCCCAAAATTTGGGCTCCAAAAATGCCCAATATCTCCCACAAATGACCAAAATCCACTAATATCAGGAAAAAATCAATTAAAATCCCAATACATTGGGAAAAACCCAATTTTGAATGAATAATTGGGCGCAGCCCCCAAACTTGTGTGCACTTCTGGTCATATCGAGCCATGTGTCCGAGCACTAGCCCCTCGGGCTATGCACTAGCCCTTCCCTCGCGCTCTAGCTCCTGGTTTTCGGGCATGGTCAAAGGACCGCGAGCTAACAAACTTACCCGCACCCAAAATGGTGGATGGCACCAGTTCTATTGGGTGGAAATTACATGGTGGCACGGGACCCCAGGTCTAGCCCTTATCCACTCCTGCGCCTTGTCGCTCGGTTCCATGGTATGTGAATAGACCACAGGCTGGGGTTAAGCCCCAACGCTTTCCACCCCCAAATAAAACTTCATTCAAATTCAAATATAAATTTCATCATATACTTGACAAGCACCAACAGTGGCCTGGGTGGTTAGCCCAGTCCTGCCAGTCCATTTCCCGGAGGAGAGGTCGGGGGTTCAACCCTGGAGAAAACCATAAAATTTTACATAAACCATGAACCAACCACAGGGTGCCACGTGGCAGCCCATGACTGGGCCACGTGGCACCTCAACAACCAATCAAAAAGTGCCAAGTGTCGAACATTGATTCATCCACCAGTCTGCCACGTACTCTGCCACCTGTCACTGTACCTACCCAATCAATGCCCTGTTAGCCCTGCCATGTGTCTGCCATGTCAGCATGTGCCACGTGTCACCCTTACAGTTGTGACACATGTCACCCTCTGACTGGTCCAGTTATGTACCGTATGCCACATCACCTGCCACGTGTTGTTTCCAGGGGTTGCCACATCATCTATACGACCATACAGCCTATACAGTCAGCCTACCACATGGCACTATACAGACTGTATAGTCATCCCCTTTTTTTCCCTGTTTGGGTTTTCGGACAGAACACGATATATTTTACATATGAAGCCCGTTTGACGAAGTAAATATATGGTCGGAATTAGGAAGATGAGATGGACACAATGGCGTTGGATTCGTTGGATTCTGAGCACTTTCATTTTTGAGCCTTTTTGAGCCCTATCAGGCTTCTAGATCCGATTCTGGATCACACCTCCCCACTAAAAGACCTTTTGGTCCCCAAAAGGTTGCTGACCAGTTAACAAGCTTGGGATAGGCCACCTAGCTTTTCCTCTGTCTCTGAACTCTGTCCTGTGCACCTGTCTCATCAATATCAACTGTAACACAATCATGACAACTCATAGTATATTTTTATCCATTTGAACCCTGTTACATCTTACTAAAGCCACTATCATCCATGTAGAAAAAATTACTAATGACAGCATCAAAAAGAAAACTGCAAATGAGCTGATATACTTGAAATATTTCCACGACATGAGCTTATCTTGAAGCAACTTATGATTGATTTTCCATTCAACAATCATTTCTTGTTCTTTCTTAAGATTGATTACTTCATTTGAAACAATTATTGGTTTGTTGCTTGCCTACACTGCCTTCTTTAATTGTTCCATTGTTTGAAGTGTTTTATTTGCTTTAACATGATGAGCATGAACCACATAATCTTGACCTGCTTTAGTGAATTGATATTGATTCTTTGTCCTGTAGAAGATTGCCTTAAGATCATATAAATATGGACTACCTAAGACCATTCCACATTCTCTTAACGGCACTACATCACATGTTACTTCGTCCACATACTTAGATGAAATTGCAAATTTGATTGTGCACTGCTTTGTTAAGTGCATTTGATGATGATTGCTTATCCATTTAAGTGTGTAAGGCTTATGATGTAGTTGTGTTTTTAACCCCAATTGCTTAACCAATTCTTCTGAGATTAGATTAGATTGAGATCCACTATCGATTAATGTGTCTATCTTAGTGTGTCACACGATTACCCTTATATGAAACAACTTGCTTCTACAATCAATGCCTTCATCAATTTTACCTGTCATACCAACCAATGAGATCTTTGACTCGTCACCTGAATCCGATCCCAAGTCTGTGGGTTTTGTTGTCGTTGCCACTGTTTGTGTTCCCTTCTTTTCTTTGAACCACTTTGGCCTCTTCTCGGGATGCAACTGCCAACATTTGTCCTCATCATGTCCCTCTTTCTTGCAATTCTTGCAAGAGGGCTTTCCTTTCTTCCTTGTCACTGCATTTGCATTCTTTCCATGCCTTTTTCTCTTGTCCTCTTTCCTTGAAGACGATGATTCCCCTGACACACCTGCTTTCCCTGCTTCAATATACGTAGCTTGAACAGAAACCTCATCAAGGTTAGTGCGTCCAAACATGAAAACAATTTTTCTAATATGCGCAGGTAAACCTTCTATATACTTCATAAGATTTTCTTGTGTTTGTAAAGGGATATCTAACATTAATGCCATTTTTCTAAGTCCATCGGCGTATTCTTGCACTGTTTGTACTTTTCTTAGTTTTAAATATTTCCATTCAATTAATGCTTTTTCTTTATAACCCAAAGGATAGAATTGTTTCCTAAGTGCAGAAACGAAACTCTTCCATGATGTAAATACATTACCCACTTGTTGTGTTCCCTTTTGCAGCTTGCTTTGCCACTAGATGAGAGCTGTACCTGCAAGCCTCAAAGATGCCAACTTAATTTGTGTGGCCTCATCCTTGATCTATTGCACACTGCAGTATACCTCCATCTACCTGATCCAATTGTCAAGTTTTTCTGCATTTACTTCACCATCATATATGGGCAACTCAAATTTGACATCAAGTTTTAACAATGGCATTTAATTTTTATTTTTATGAACATTTTTCTTTCCATTAGATTTAGAACTTGAACTTGAAGAAGAAGGAGAAGAAGGAGGTGTCGATGGAGGTGAAGGAGGAATATGAGGATGGTCCTCTTCCTCTTCACTTTTTCCCTTTGAATATTCACCCAAAATTGGTCTCTTCCGTTCCAAGTAATCTTCGTACAAAACTTTCACCATCTCTGACATAGCAAGGAATGTTTTTCGAAACTCTTTCTCATCCTGAGAAATCCCTTCTTCCGATGCCATCTTCTCGCTGTGAGAAGCTCTCTTTCTCAATCCAATTAATGGATTCTCTGCAAAAAGTTCACCTTCACCACGTTGTAGCTTTTCCCTGGTTAACAGGCAAAACTCAAATCCAAACATCAACTAGCTCTGATACCACTTGATCCGTAGGATTTTTTAATGACTATGGTTGAGTTTTAATTTTGCATGCATTAATTATCCAATTGAGAAGCTTAATGAAAGAATGAGGAAGGAAGAGGAATTATGACAACCATATACACATATGCAGATCTGAAATGAAGTAATAAACAACAAACCATAATATGAGGATTGATAACGGAGTTCGGCACAACTTTGCCTACGTCTCTAGGCCTTTGTCTTTGTGGGGGAGGCTTCTTTATTTATGTTCAAAATCTCAAAAGTACATCACAGCAGTGCCAATTGGCTACAAGACTAATCTGGTCATGTTCTTCCATATCTCTAGAACTCTGCAAAGAAAACAACACACAAAACGGATGTCCGAAGCTCCCAGAAATGGCCCGCAAGTGTCTGCTCCTCAATAGCTTCCCGACATAAAAATGGCTTTGGCTTGGCTTCCCTTCAGCATAACTCTGCTCTGACTGTCCTCCATGGCCTCAAATAGGCTTGGTTTATATAGATCTGAAGTTGGTTATCCATCCCCAACTTCCTCCCAAAATTTGGGCTCCAAAAATGCCCAACATCTCCCAAAAATGACCAAAACCCATTAATATCAGGCAAAACTCAATTAAAATCCCAATACATTGGGAAAAACCCACTTTTGAATGAATAATTGGGTGCAACCCCCAAACTTGTGCGCGCTCCTGGTCATATCGGGCCATGTGGTCGAGCGCTAGCCCCTCGAGCTATGCGCTGGCCCTTCCCTCACGCTCTAGCTCCTGGTTTTCAGGCATGGTCAAAGGACCGCGAGCTAACAAACTTACCCGCACCCAAAATGGTGGATGGACCCGGTTCTATTGGGTGGCAGTTACATGGTGGTGCGGGGCCCCAGGGCTGGCCCTTATCCACTCCTGCACCCTGTCTCTCTATTCCATGATATGTGAATAGACCACGGGCTGGGGCTAAGCCCCAGCCCTTTCTTCCCCCAAATAAAACTTCATTCAAATTCAAATATAAATTTCGTCGTATACTTAACAAGCACCAATAGTGGCCCGGGTGGTTAGCCCGGTCCTGCCAGTCCATTGCCCGGAGTTGAGGTCGGGGGTTCGACCCCGGAGAAAACCATAAAATTTTACATAAACCACAAACCAACCATAGGGTGCCATGTGGCATCCCATGACTGGGCCACGTGGTACCTCAACAACCAATCAAACAGTGCCAAGTGTCGAATGGTGATTCATCCACTAGTCTTCCACGTACTCTGCCACCTGTCACCGTACCTGCCTAGTTACTGCCCTGTCATCCCTGCCATGTGTCTGCCACGTCAGCCTGTGCCACATTTCACCCTTACAGTGGTGACACGTGTCACCCTCTGACTGGTCCAGTTGTCTGTCGTATGCCACATCACCTGCCATATGTCGTCTCCAGGGGTTGCCACATCATCTGTACGACCGTACGGCCTGTACGGTTAGCCTGCCACGTGGCACTATACGGACTTTACAGTCATCCCCTTTTTTTCCCTGTTTGGGTTTTCGGACAGAACACGATATCTTTCACATACGAAGCCCATTTGACGAAGTAAATATATGGACGAAATTAGGAAGACGAGATGGACGCAATGGAGCTAGTTTCGTCGGATTCTGAGCACTTTCATTTTGAGCCTTTTTGAGCCCTGTCAGGCTTCTGGATCTGATTCTAGATCACACCTCCCCACTAAAATACCTTTTGGTCCCCAAAAGGTTACTGACCAGTTAACAAGCTCGGGACAGGCCACCCGGCTTGTCCTCTTTCTCTGAACTTTGTCCTGTGCACCTGTCTCATCAATATCAACTGTAACACAATCATGACAACTGACAGTATATTGTTAGCCATTTGAACCCTGTTACATCTTACTGAAGCCACTATCATCCATGTAGAAAACATTACTAATGACAGCATCAAAAAGACGACTACAAATGAGATGATATACTTGAAATATTTGCACAACATGAGCTTATCTTGAAGCAACTTATGATTGATTTTCCATTCAACAATCATTTCTTGTTCTTGCTTAAGATCGATTACTTCATTTGAAACAATTATTGGTTTGTTTCTT
>ML790971.1:158417-186859 GCA_009831015.1 Picea engelmannii
CTTTAACATGATGAGCATGAACCACATAATCTTGACCTGCTTTAGTGAATTGATATTGATTCTTTGTCCTGTAGAAGATTGCCTTACGATCATATAAATATGGACTACCTAAGACCATTCCACATTCTCTTAACGACACTACACCACATGTTACTTCATCCACATACTTAGATGAAATTGAAAATTTGATTGTGCACTGCTTTGTTATGTGCATTTGATGATGATTGCTTATCCATTTAAGTGTTTAAGGCTTATGATGTAGTTGTGTTTTTAACCCCAATTTCTTAACCAATTATTCTGAGATTAGATTAGATTGAGATCCATTGTCGATTAATGTGTCTATCTTAGTGTGTCACATGATTACCCTTATATGAAACAACTTGCTTCTACAATCAATGTCTTCACCAATTTTACCTATCATACCAACCAATGAGATCTTTGACTCATCACCTGAATCTGATCCCAAGTCTGTGGGTTTTGTTGTCATTGCCACTGTTTGCATTCCCTTATTTTCTTTGAACCACTTTGGCCTCTTCTCGGGATGCAACTGCCAACATTTGTCCTCATCATGTCCCTCTTTCTTGCAATGCTCGCAAGAGGGCTTTCCTTCCTTCCTCGTCACTGCATTTGCATTCTTGCCATGCCTTTTCCTCTTGTACTCTTTCCTTGAAGACGATGATTCCCATGACACACCTGCTTTCCCTACTTTAATATACGTAGCTTCAATAGAAACCTCATCAAGGTTAGTGGGTCCAAACATCAAAACAATGTTTCTAATATGAGCAGGTAAACCTCCTATATACTTTATAAGATTTTCTTGTGTTTGTAAAGGGATATCTAACATTAATTCCATTTTTCTAAATCCGTCGGTGTATTCTTGCACGGTTTGTCCTTTTCTTAGTTTTAAAGATTGCCATTCAATTAATGCTTTTTCTTTATAACCCAAAGGATAGAATTGTTTCCTAAGTGCAGAAATGAAACTCTTCCATGATGGAAATACATTACCCACTTGTTGTGTTCCCTTTTGCAGCTTGCTTTGCCACCAGATGAGAGATGTACCTGCAAGCCTCAAAGATGCCAACTTAATTTGTGTGGCCTCATCCTTGATCTGTTGCACATTGCAGTATACCTCCATCTGCCTGATCCAATTGTCAAGTTTTTTTGCATTTACTTCACCATCATATATGGGAAACTCAAATTTGACATCAAGTTTTAACAATGGCATTTCATTTTTATTCTTATGAACATTTTTCTTTCCATTGGATTTAGAACTTGAACTTGAAGAAGAAGGTGAAGAAGGAGGTGTTGATGGAGGTGAAGGAGGAATATAAGGATGGTCCTCTTCTTCTTGACTTTTTCCCTTTGAAGATTCACCCAAAACTGGTCTCTTCCGTTCCAAGTAATCTTCGTACAAAACTTTCACCATCTCCGACATAGCAAGGAATGTTTTCCAGAACTCTTTCTCATCCTGAGAAATCCCTTCTTCTGATGCCATCTTCTTGCTATGAGAAGCTCTCTTTATCAATCCAATTAATGGATTCTCTGCAACAAGTTCGCCTTCACCACGCTGTAGCTTTTCCCTGGTTAACATGCAAAACTCAAATCCAAACGTCAACTAGCTCTGATACCACTTGATCTGTAGGATCTTTTAATAACTATGGTTGAGTTTTAATTTTGCATGCGTTAATTATCCAATTGAGAAGCTTAATGAAAGAATGAGGAAGGAAGAGGAATTATGACAGCCATATACACATATGAATATCTGAAATGAAGTAATAAACAACAAACCATAACATGAGGATTGATAACAGAGTTCGGCATAACTTTGCCTACATCTCTGGGCCTTTGTCTCTGTGGGGGAGGCTTCTTTATTTCTGTTAAAAAGCTCAAAAGTACATCACAGAAGTGCCAATTGGCTACAAGACTGATCTTTTCATGTTCTTCCATATCTCTAGAACCCTGCAAAGAAAACATAATGCAAAACGGACGTCTGGAGCTCCCAGAAATGGCTCGCAAGCATCTGCTCCTCAATAGCTTCCCGGCATAAAAATGGCTTTGGATTGGCTTCCCTTCAGCATAAATCTACTCTGACTATCCTCCATGGCCTCAAACAGGCTTGGTTTATATAGATCTGAAGTTGGTTATCCATCCCCAACTTCCTCCCAAAATTTGGGCTCCAAAAATGCCCAATATCTCCCAAAAATGACCAAAATCCACTAATATCAGGCAAACATCAATTAAAATCCCAATACATTGGGAAAAAACCACTTTTGAATGAATAATTGGGTGCAGCCCCAAAATTTGTGCACGCTCCTAGTCATATTGGGCCATGTGGCCGAGCGCTAGCCCCTCAGGCTATGTGTTGGCCCTTCCCTTGCGCTCTAGCTCCTGGTTTTCGGGCATGGTCAAAGGACCGCGAGCTAACAAACTTACCCGCGCCCAAAATGGTGGATGGCCCTGGTTCTATTGGGTGGCAGTTACATGGTGGTGTGGGACCCTAGGGATGGCCCTTATCCACTCCTGCGCCCTGTCGCTCGGTTCCATGGTATGTGAATAGACCACGGGCTGGGGCTAAGCCCCAGCCCTTTCCACCCCCAAATAAAACTTCATTCAAATTCAAATATAAATTTTGTCGTATACTTAAAAACCGCCAACAGTGGCCCAGGTGGTTAGCTTGGTCCTACCATTCCATTGCCTGGAGGAGATGTCGGGGGTTCGACCTCGGAGAAAACCATAAAATTTTACATAAACGACGAACCAACCACAGGGTGCCACATGGCATCCCATGACTGGGCCACGTGGCACCTCAACAACCAATCAAAAAGTGTCAAGTGTCGAATGTTGATTCGTCCACCAGTCTTCCAAGTACTCTGCCACCTGTCACCGTACCTTCCCAGTCAGCCCTGCCACGTGTCTGCCACGTCAGCCTGTGCCACGTGTCACCCTTGCAGTGGTGACATGTTTCACCCTATGACTGGTCCAGTTGTCTGTCGTATGCCACATCACTTGCCACGTGTCATATCCAGGGGTTTCCATGTCATCTGTACAGTCGTATGACCTATACAGTCAGCCTTCCACGTGGCACTATACAGATTATACAGTCACCCCCTTTTTTTCCTTGTTTGGGTTTTCGTACAGAACACGATATATTTCACATACGAAGCTCATTTTATGAAGTAAATATATGGCTGGAATCAGGAAGACGAGACGAACGCAATGGCACTAGTTTCGTCGGATTCCGAGCACTTTCATTTTTTATCCTTTTTGAGCCTTGTTAGGCTTCTGGATCCGATTTTGGATCAGAGCTTGAAGCCCATATGTTGGATGCAAAGGGCCCACACTCCCAATGATTATTACATGGATTTGGAAACCTAGAGGACACCATGGAAGATCTTACCCAACTCATACATTCCAAATGACTTGCTTGAAAGGGCCAAAACGTCACCTTTTTAGGGCTTAACATCACCCTAGGGTTAGGTTATGGTGGTGATGTATGTTTTGATGGAAATTTGACACTTTTTGGAGGAAGAAGCCCATGTATCATGGATCAAAGGATTTGGTTGAATAAAATTGGCCTTTGGAGGCCTAGCGTTGCCTTCTCCAACTCAACAACTTAACCAAAAGTGCCAAACGTTGCCTAAAAAAGGGGTGATGTCATGTTTCTAAGGTTTTTCTAATGTGCAAAATATGAATTAAATAATATTATTTTGGAAAAGGGGAAAGAGTAAGGGTTGTTGTCCCCTTATATTGTGGTTTACCCTTTGAATATGGACAAACATGTTTTATAACTTTTTGTATAAATAGAGATCAACTCTATCTCATTTGGATCATAGCTCTCCCATTGTGAGAAGACATATTGGAAAAAATTTCCGCCCTCTTGGGAATTTTTGGTATCTCTCTCTCTTGTGAAAATGCTTATTGGTGATATTTATTGGTGAATGATTTAGATAAATTTGTGCACCCCTCTTGAAGGCGTATGTTATTTCTCTTGGATGGTAATTTTCTTGGTGAACTAGGGTTTGATCTCTCTATCTCTTGGAATTGGTAAGGAAAATTTGCATTTGCTAGTTATTTCTTGCATGTTCTTGGTTATTGTTGGTTGAAACCCTAGGAGGAGTATGTTGTATATGTAACATCCCAAATATAATCCCCAGTTGAGTTAATGATTATGTAGATATAATGCGTGGCTACTGCCAAAATGATGTAATATGCGAATTGTATTTCAATGTTTTAATAATTAAATGTGATGCCAACTGCTAAGGGGACATGGACAAGAGATGGGGGCTTAATTAATCCAAAAGAGGGGAGAGTGTCTAGGATAATGGCCAAGAGGGGTCCAAGGGGGAAATACATGTTGGGTATGTGTTATATTCTTTGCATGTGTGTGTGTGTGTGGGTGTGTCAGATTCGACAATTGCATTGGGTGGTTTTTGCTATTTTTAGCGGATTTTGCTATTTTTAGCAGTTTATTAAATTAATCCCAGGTTAAGGGATTAGGGTTTTTGTATCTACAGAATACCTAAAAACACTGTATATATTGTATGGTGAATGGTGAAATTTGATTTATGAATATAAGAAAGGTTTTCTCGGTTGAGGGTTTCCGGTATAAAATCTCTGTGTACTCTGTGTATGAGCCATTGATTAAATTTTGTTTTTCTTAAGAATCTATATGCATTTCTTTACTTCACAGGTTTAAAACTTACATGTGGTATCAGAGCTCATTTTTGGCTTTAGAGGGACACCTTTGTTGGTGAGGTTTTGGCTTGGTCTTGATAGATCAAGTTGATCTTGGGTCTGTGATAAACTTGGGTTTAGTGGGAGCTTTTGCAGTGGTTATTCGAGTGTAGAAAGAGGAATGGAGAGCTCTTCTAGAATCGAGATAGAGAAATTCAATGGTAAAAACTTTGAGCTATGGAAGCTCAATATGGAGGACCTTCTTGTAGACAATGAACAATGTATCGTTGTGGATCCTGGTACACAGCCTACTGGTACACCATCGACTAGCACACAGGCTACTAGTACAGAACCTACTAGTACACAAACTACTAGTACACCACGTGCTAGTATGTCGAAGGAAGATTGGGAGAAGTTGGAAAAAAGAGAAAGGAGTATTATTCGACTCTGCCTGGCAGATTCAGTGTTGTTGAATGTCTCAGGAGAATCTACAGGGAAGGAACTATGGGATAAGTTGGGGAATTTGTATCAATCAAAGTCCCTGGTAATCAAGTTGTTTCTTCGAAAGAAGTTTTATCGTCTTAGGACAGAAGATGGAGATTCTATGACACAACATCTAAATGCCTTTAATACTCCGGTAAGTCAACTTGTCTCTGTTAATATTACGATTGCAGAAGAAGATAAGTGTATTACTTTGTTATGTTCTTTGCCAGACTCTTGAGATAATCTTGTTGTAGCAATTGGTAGTACCACTCAATCTACATTGAATTATGAGGATGTAGTTTCATCCTTGTTATCTGAAGAGATGAGGTGGAAAATCATGGATAGTCATAGCACAGATGATTTATTTGTAAGAGGTCCTACCCAAGACAGGAATCATGGTAAGCCTTCGGGGGGGACACCTAAATCTACAGGCAGATCTAAGTCTCTAGGAAACTATTTGAGGAAATGTTGGAAGTGTGGTAAAACATGGCATTATAAGAAAGATTGCAAGTCTAAGAAGGTTGAAAAACCAAAGGAATGTGATAGTACTTCTTCCACAGAGGCGAAAACCTCCACTAAAGAAGGAGGTGATGTTTACCTAGCATCTACAGGTACACATACAAACCGTGATGTATGGTTGATTGACTCAGGTGCATCATACCATATGACTCCTCACAGGGAGTGGTTCTCTTAATATGAAAAATATAATGGTGGTGATGTAGTCCTAGGAGATGACTCGACAACCAAAATCATGGGACATGGAAGGGTTAAGTTGTTGCTAAAAGATGGAAGGATTAGAACTCTCCCAAGGGTTCTGCACATTCCAAAACTTTCCAGGAGCCTAATATCTATAAGCAAGTTGGATGATGCAGGAGTAGATACTATATTTGGAAAGAAAACTTGCAAGATGGTACGAGGAGCAATGGTGTTGATGAGGGGAGTTCGGTGTGGAAATTTGTACAAGTTGTAGGGAAGCACTATTACTAATGGGTGTAATAGTTCTGTCATCCCTAAGAAGAGAAATGAAGGAGACAAGACCAATATTGTCCTAGAAAAGAAGACCATGTTGTGGCATCAAAGACTGGGGCATATTGGAGAAAAGGGCCTTCGAACACTACACGGTAAAGGTATGGTTGAAGGTATGTCTAATTTCACTCTGAATTTTTATTTTTGTGAACATTGCATATATGGTAAACATAATCGAGTAAGATTCCCATCTGGTGCTACAAGAGCAAAGGGGATCTTAGAGTTGATACATAGTGATGTGTTTGGACCTGTTCCTGTTCCATCCCTAGGTAAATCTATGTATTATGTTTCATGCATATATGATTTTTCAAGGAACACATGGATTTATTTTCTTAGAAAGAAATCTGAGGTATTTGATAAATTTAAAGAGTTTAAGGCTCTGGTAGAAAATCAGATAGAGAAGAAAATAAAGGTATTGAGAACATATAATGGTGGAGAATTCTGTAAGAAGTGTGGTATAACAAGGCAGAAGACTACTCCATACACTCCTCAGCAGAATGGATTTGCAGAAAGGATGACCAGGACACTGATGAAAAAATCAAGGAGCATGCTCAGCGGTGCCGAGTTAGGACAATAATTCTGGGCAGAGGCAGTGGGTACAACATGTTACTGTAAGTTTTAAACTTGTGAAGTAAAGCAATGCATATGGATTCTTAAGCAAAACATAATTTAATCAATGGCTCATTCACATAGTACACAGAGATTTATACCGAAAACCCTCAACTGGGAAAACCTTCTTATATTCATTATATCGAATTTCACCATTCACTATACAATATATACAATTTTTTTAGGTATTCCATAGATACCAAAACCCTAATCCCTAAAATCAGGATTATTTTTAGTAAACTGCTAAAAATAGTAAAATCCGCTAAAAATAGAAAAAACCACCCAAAAAACAATTTTGGGGCGCTGCCCCGAATGCTGCACATAACCAGGGGGGGCATACCTTCCCCCCTCTGGGACCCCCCTAGGAAAGCGCCCGATGCACATGTCACAAACATGCCACTAGTACAAGGGATCATCAGATGCAGTTGTCATATCTGACGCGCCCACACACACATATGCAAAGAATCTAACACATACCCAACATTCTCCCACTTGTTGTTTTCTTTGCATCCAGGGGTCCAAGGGATTATATAGTCAATAATCTAGGGAAGAAATTCCCATTGTTAATCTACACCAGGAGAACTTTTATGTGCTTACAGAATTTGTCAATGAATCTGCAACATTCTTCAAGGTGTCAACCTTTTCCAGCAACACCTTCTTTTCCTCAACCATGTCTCTCACAAAGTGATATTGTACATCAATATGCTTTGTCTTCGAATGGTAAGATGGGTTCTTTGCCAGGAAGATTGCACTCTGACTGTCACAATATAATCTCACTGCTTTTTGTACCAACCCAATACCTCAACACAATCTTTGTAACCATACTACTTCCTTTCTTGCATGAGTGGATGCCATGTATTTAGCTTCTGTAGTTGAGAGTCCCACTATAGCCTGTCTTTTGCTCATCCAACTGATTGCTCCTCCAAATAGGTTAAACACATACCCACTTGTAGATCTCCTGCGATCCATATCTTCAGCCCAGTCTGCATCAACAAAGCCATGTATGTCCAACACTCTGTCCAATCCTGGTCTTCCTTGGTAGCACAATCCATAACTGGTAGTGCCATGAAGATACTTGAAGACCATCTTTACTGTTGTCCAATGCTCCTTCCCTGGTTTTGACATATACCTACTCAAAACTCCCACTGCATGTGCAATGTTCAGTCTAGTACAGACCATTGGATACATCAAATTGCCAACTACAATGGCATACAGAACATGGGACATGTCCTCTTCTTCTTCTTGTGTCTTGGGACACTGATCTACAGATAAATTTACACCTATAGGAATAGGAACCTTGACTGGTTTACTTCCATGCATATTAAACTTCTGCAATATTGTCTCAACATATTTTCTCTGATTCAACTAGAATTTCCTGTTTTCACGATCTCTTTTAATCTCCATTCCCAGAATGAAGTTAGTAGCAACGATATCCTTCATGTCAAATTTGGAGGATAACTGCGATTTCACCTCCTTGATAACATCCATGTTATTTCCTACCAAAAACATGTCATCAAAATACAACACTACATAAATGAAGTGATTACCAACCTTCTTGGAATATACACAGTGATCATCTATGCTTCTTACAAATCCCAATCCAAGGATGTATGTGTCAAACTTTTGGTACCACATCCTAGTTGATTGCTTCAGACCATATAGTGACTTCTTTATCTTACAGACCAACTCTTTCTTTCCCTTCACTACAAAGCCTTATGGCTGCTTCATGTAGATTTCTTCTTCCAGATCCCCATGTAGGATTTTTTTCTTCACATCCATCTGTTCCACTTCAATATAAAAAGAAAAAACAATAGATAAAAGAAATCTAATAGAAGCTAACTTAGCAACAGGAGAAAAAATATCACCAAATTCAATTCCCTCTACCTGGGAATAAATTTTTGCTACTAATCAAGCTTTGAATTTCTCCACTTTACCTTGTGAATTAAACTTCTTCTTAAACAACCATTTGCTACCAACAGATTTTCTTCCAGCTGGCAACTCAACTATATCCCATGCCTCATTCTTATTCAAGGCATCCATTTCTTCAACCATGGCCTTCTTCTAGAGTTTACTATTCTCTGAATTCACTGCTTCCCTGACAGTTCTAGGATCATCATCAGTAATAGATAAAGCAAAATTGGAACGAAAATCAGGTGGACTATACCTTTCTGGTTTCCTTGTATCTTTCACTGATCTCCTCAATACTGGGGTATGAGTTTCTTCTTCTTCTTCTACTTCCTCTTCTTCAGATGATTCAGATTTTGCATCATCCAACTCAAGCTCTATTTTCTCAGGTTCGTCTTGCGTTGGTAGGAATTCCTATTTGGACACATCTTTTACCTCTCTGAAACCAACATCTCAACTGTAAACAATTTTCTTGGTTTCTGGGTTCTAAAGCTTATAACCTTTCACACCATCTTTATAACCGATAAAGATACACTTTTCAACCTTTTTATCCATCTTACTTCTATTTTCCTTTGGAACATGTACATAAGCATCACAACCAAACACTCTAAGATGTTGAAGAGAGGGTTTCTTTCCAGACCATACCTCGTGTGGATTTTTATCATCCAACACTGATGAAGGTGATTGATTGACCAGGTAACATGCTGTACCCACTGCCTCTGCCCATAATTCTTGTCCTAACCCGGAACTGCTGAGCATGCTCCTTGCTTTTTCAATCAGTGTCCTTTTCATCCTTTTTGCAACTCCATTCTATTGAGGAGTGTATGGAGCAGTCTTATGCCTTGATATACCACACTTTTTACAGAATTCTTCACCATTATCTATTCTCAATACCTTTATTTTCTTCTCTGTCTGATTTTCTACCAGAGCCTTAAACTCTTTGAATTTATCAAATACCTTAGATTTCTTTCTAAGAAAATAAATCCATTTGTTCTTTGAAAAATCATCTATGAATGAAACATAATACACAGATTTACCTAGGGATGGAACAAGAACAGGTCCAAACACATCACTGTGTATCAACTCTAAAATCCCCTTTGCTATTGTAGCACCAGATGGGAATCTTACTCGATTCAGTTTACCATATATGAAATGTTCACAAAAATCAAAATCCAGAGTGCAATTAGACATACCTTCAACCATACCTTTACCGTGTAGTGTTCGAAGACCCTTTTCTCCAATATGCCCCAGTCTTTGATGCCACAACATGATCTTCTTTTCTAAGACAATATTGGTCTTGTCTCCTTCATTTCTCTGCTAAGGGACAATAGAACTGTTACACCCATTAGTATAAGTTATTCCCAACAACTTGTACAGAGTTCCACACCGAACTCCCCTCATCAACACCATTGCTCCTCGTACCATATTGCAAGTGCCCTTTCCAAATACAGTATCCACTCCTGCATCTTCCATCTTGCTTATAGATATTAATCTCCTGGCTAGTTTTGGAATGTGCAGAACCCCATGGAGAGTTCTAATCCTTCCATCTTTTAGCGACAACTTAACTCTTCCACGTCCCAAGATTTTCGTTGTCGAGTCATCTCCTAGGAATACATCACCACCATCATATTTTTCATATTCAGAGAACCACTCCCTATGAGGATTCATATGGTATGACACACTTGAGTCGATCAACCATACATCCCGATCTGCATGTGTACTTGTAGATGCCAGGTAAACATCACCTCCTCCTTCTTCAGTGGAGGTTTTCGCCTTTGTGAAAGAGGTACTATCAGATCCCTTTGGTTTTTCAACCTTCTTAGACTTGCAATCTTTCTTATAATGCCCTGTTTTACCACACTTCCAGCATTTCCTCAAAGATTTTCCTGGAGACTTAGATCTACCTGTATATTTATCTCTCTACCCCAAAGGCTTACCAAGATTCCTGTCTTGGGTATGACCTCTTACAAATAAAGCATCTGTGCTATGACCATCCATTCTTTTTCGCCTCATCTCTTCAGATAACAAGGATGAAACTACATCCTCATACTTCAATGTAGATTGAGTGGTACTACCTATTGCTACAACCAGATTATGCCAAGAGTCTGGAAAAGAAAATAACAAAGTAATACACTTATCTTCTTCTAAAATCGTAATATTAATAGAGCCAAGTTGACTTACCAAAGTATTAAAGGCATTTATATGTTCTGTCACAGAATCTCCATCTTCCATCCTAAGATGATACAACTTCTTTTGAAGAAACAACTTGTTTACTAGGGACTTTGATTGATACAAATTCCCCAACTTATCCCATAGTTCCTTGGCTATAGATTCTCCTGAGACATTCAACAACACCAAAACTGCCAAGCAGAGTCAAATAGTACTCCTTGCTCTTCTGTCCAACTTCTCCCAATCTTCCTTCGACATACCAGTAGGTGGTGTACTGGTAGTTTGTTTAATAGTAGGTTGTGTACTAGTATCCTGTGTGATAGTATATGGTGTACCAGTAGGCTGTGTACCAGGATCCAAAATGATCCATTGTTCTTTGTCTACAAGAAGTTCCTCCATCTTCAGCTTCCATAGCTCAATTTTTTTACCGTTGAACTTCTCTATCTCGATTCTAGATGAGCTTGCCATTCCTCTTTCTATACTCGAATCTCCACTACAAAAGCTCCCACTAAACCCAGGTTTATCATAGACCTAAGATAAACTTGATCTATCAAGACCGAGCCAAACCCTCAACAACAAAGGCCTCCCTCTGAAGCCAAAAACGAGCTCTGATACCACATGTAAGTTTTAAACCTGTGAAGTAAAGCAATGCATATAAATTCTTAAGAAAAACAATATTTAATCAATGGCTCATTCACATAGTACACAAAGATTTATACCGGAAACCCTCAACCGGGAAAACATTTCTTTTATTCATTATATCAAATTTCACCATTCACTATACAATATATACAATGTTTTTAGGTATTTCGTAGATACCAAAACCCTAATCCCTAAAACCAGGATTATTTTTAGTAAACCGCTAAAAATAGCAAAACACACCCAAAAAACAATTTCAGGGGGCTGCCCCGAACACTGTGTGTAACCAGGGGGGGCATACTTGCCCCCCCTTGGGATCCCCCTAGGAAATCACTCAGTGCACACAACACAAAAAAGGCACTAGTATGAGGGATCATCATACGCAGTTATCTATCTAACGTGCCCACACACACACATGCAAAGAATATAACACATAGCCAACATTTACCTGGTCAATCGATCACCTTCATCAGAATTGGATGATACAAATCCACACGAGGTATGGTCTGGAAAGAAACCCTCTCTTCAACATCTTAGAGTGTTTGGTTGTGATGCTTATGTACATGTTCCAAAGGGAAATATGAGTAAGCTGGATAAAAAGGCTGAAAAGTGTATCTTTATTGGTTATAAAGATTGTGTGAAAGGTTATAAGCTTTGGAACCCAGACACCAAGAAGATTGTTTACAATCAAGATGTTGTTTTCAGAGAGGTAAAAGGTGTGTCCAAACAAGAATTCCTACCAACGCAAGACAAACCTGAGAAAATAGAGCTTGAGTTGGTTGACGCAAAATCTGAGTCATCTGAAGAAGAGGAAGTAGAAGAAGAAGAAGAAGAACCTCATATGCCAGTATTAAGGAGATCAACGAGAGATAAAAGGAAACCAGAAAGGTATAGTCCACCTGATTTCTGTTCCAATTTTGATTTATCTATTACTGATGATGATCCCAGAACTGTCAGGGAAGCAGTGAATTTAGAGGATAGTAAACTATGGAAGAAGGCCATGGTTGAAGAAATGGATGCCTTGGATAAGAATGAGGCATGGGATATATTTGAGTTGCCAGCTGGAAGAAAATATGTTGGTATAAAATGGTTGTTTAAGAAGAAGTTTAATGCACAAGGTAAAGTGGAGAAATACAAATCTCGATTAGTAGCAAAAGGTTATTCTGAGGTAGAGGGAATTGATTTTGGTGATATTTTTTCTCCTGTTGCTAAGTTAAATTCTATTAGATTTATTTTATCTATTGCTACTGATTTTGATCTTGAAGTGGAACAGATGGATGTGAAGACAACATTCCTACATGGGGATCTAGAAGAAGAAATCTACATGAAGCATCCATAAGGCTTTGTAGTGAAGGGAAATAAAGAGTTGGTTTGTAAGATAAAGAAGTCACTATATTGTTTGAAGCAATCACCTAGGATGTGGTACCAAAAGTTTGACACATACATCCTTGGATTGGGATTTGTAAGATGCAGGGTTGATCATTGTGTATATTCCAAGCAGGTTGGTAATCACTTCATTTATGAATTGTTGTATGTTGATGACATGTTGTTGGTAGGAAATAACATGGATGTTATCAAGGAGGTGAATTGCAGCTATCCTCCAAATTTGACATGAAGGATCTCGATGCTGCTAAATTCATTTTGGGAATGGAGATTAAAAGAGATTGTGAAAATAGGAAACTCTAGTTGAATCAGAGAAAATATGTTGAGACGATATTGGAGAGGTTTAATATGAATGGAAGTAAACCGATCAAGGTTCCTATTCCTATAGGTGTAAAGTTATCTGCAGATCAGTGTCCCAAGACACAGGAAGAAGAAGATGACATGTCCCATGTTCCGTATACCAGTGTTGTTGGCAGTTTGATGTATGCAATGGTTTGTACTAGACCGGACATTGCACATGTAGTGGGAGTTTTGGGCATGTATATGTCAAAACAAGGGAAGGAGCATTGGACAACAGTAAACAGGGTCTTCAGGTATCTTCGTGGCACTACCAGTTATGGATTGTGATACCAAGGAAGACCAGGATTGGACATAGTGGTGGACATACATGTCTTTGTTGATGCATACTGGGATGGATATCTGGATCGCAGAAGATCTACAAGTGGGTATGTGTTTAACCTATTTGGAGGAGCAATCAGTTGGATGAGAAAAAGGCAGGCTGTAGTGGCACTCTCAACTACAGAAGTTGAATACATGGAAGCCACTCATGCAAGGAAGGAAGAAGTGTGGTTACAAATATTGTGTTCAGGTATTGGGTTGGTACAACAAGCAGTGAGATTATATTGTGACACTCAAAGTGAAATATTCCTAGCAAAGAACCCAACTTATCATTCGAAGACAAAGCATATTGATGTTTAGTATCACTTTGTGAGAGACATGGTTGAGGAAAAGAAGGTGTTGCTGGAAAAGGTTGACACTTTGAAGAATGTTGAAAATTCATTGACAAAGTTTATGAGCACAGAAAAGTTCTCCTGGTGTAGAGTAACAATGGGCATTGTTGCCCTGGATTGTTGACTATATAATCCTCTGGACCCCTGGATGCAAAGAAAACAACAAGTGGGAGAATGTTGGGTATGTGTTATATTATTTTCATTTGTGTGTGTGGGCGTGTCATATTCGACAACTGTGTTGGGCGATTTTTTCTATTTTTATCGGATTTTGCTATTTTTAGCGGTTTACTAAATTAATCCCGGATTAAGGGATTAGGGTTTTGGTATCTACATAATACCTAAAAAAATTGTATATATTGTATGGTGAATGGTGAAATTCGATATATGAATATAAGAAAGGTTTTCCCGGTTGAGGGTTTCCAGTATAAAATCTCTGTGTACTCTGTGTATGAGCTATTGATTAAATTTTGTTTTTCTTAAGAATCTATATGCATTTCTTTACTTCACAGGTTTAAAACTTACAATACCATGTATATTAATTTAACCCATTTTCCTAAATTTTCTATTTGTATATGAACCTTCCCATTTATGATTGAGTGTTCCCAAAGACAATATTGAATACATGTAATAGGGTGGGTTGTAGTGGTCACATCCCAAAGTTATTGGGCACATGGGGGTTGAGTACAATCATCTTGGGGAAGAGTGTGAGTCAAAAAAAGGAAATCCAAAGAAAGGAAATTTGTATGGGTGGGGAGAGTAGTTTTGGACATTGAGTCTTTATGCATGGAAAACAAGTAGAGAGAAAGAAACAGAGCTTGAAGCTGATGCAACCATGGAGGGTGAAATCTAGAGAAAGATGGAGCCTAATCATAGTGAATTGGAGCTGAAAAATGAAGGCACAAGTTTTCCATCCTGAAGAGTGAACTCGTGTGTGAGTTTCACTAAAACAACAAGTGTTTTTTGTTGGTTTGCTGGTAGTTTTCCTAGCAACAAGTTTACTTGAGTTCCCAGCTGAGAGATTCCTAACTACCCGTGTTGGAGAGACCCTCATAAATGAATATCAAATTCCTTGGGTTAATCCTGATAAATAGACGACACATCCCTTGCGTTATCTCTAATAAATGAATGTTTCATTGCTTGGGTTGGACAAGTTAACAAGAAGAGAGTTGGTGGAAAATTGGAATAGCTATAGGAGAATATCAGTTGGGTTGGGAGTTTTATGAGCTGTGACTGGACTGTGACAAACCACCCTCTTTTTTGGATTGCTAGCCTCATCTCGGGGTGTCTGGTAGTTGATATTTAGAATAGTGATTCTATGGTTGGGTGGAATGTCCATCCCAAGAAGATGGTTGCACAACTTTTGTTTAAAGATAAGTGTTTTATCTTTTTGTTGAGTTATTGACATGTGTTATTGTTGTGCATGAACTCTATGTAAATGAGAATGATTTATATGTTGTTGTAATGATTTGTTTAGTTGCATTTCATGTTGTTTATAATCATGTTGTAGATGATTATATTTTATGGTTGTAGACACTAGTTAAATATGTTTAATTCATAGCTGTAAGCTACAGGAAATCGACTAACAGTAAAAGAATTAAATTAGTTAGTTGTATATTTCATTTTTATGTATATTCCACACCGTAATGTTCCTTGGTTGGGCTAGGGGATGTTACATTATGGTATCAGAGCTTCTGGTTCAAACATTGGGCTTATATGGGTTGAAACCAGAGCGAATTGGTGAAATTCGTTGTTGGATATTTTATCTATGACTGATTTGGGGGAAAATGGAGAATTTATAGAGAAATCCCCAAATCCATGGGCAAAATCTGAGTTTGAATAAATACAAACAATTTAACAAGGTTGATGGAGTAGAGCGGTGAAGTTGCATATCGAAAACTGACCTGGAATTGTTTAAATTCGAGTTTTAATGGACGCTTGTAGAGTTATAGGAAGTTTGGAGAATCAACGACTAAGATTGTGTTTGATCTCGTGATTGACGATCAAAATTCACTATGATAAATTTAAAAATTCATAACGATTCAACCATTTGAAAGGTTGATGGGATCAAAGAATGAGATTAAATTAGGGGTTGTGAAATGGATCAGATCGACGGTTTGTACTCATCAGGGTTTTGGTTGAAAATTTTGCTAAGTATGAGGTTCGACAATAGAATTTGTCGACGGTCAATGGTCATATTGACGAGTTTGGTGAAGTGTTGGAAATTCTCCAAGAAAAATTGTCGATGACCAATGGATGGATCGACCAAAATGACGAAGATTTTGGGTCGGCCGAATCCGACGAAGTATTTTCAGTTTCCAATGAACATCACCAATGGCTGATGGTTCGGTGGTCGGAGGTCAGCTGAATTCGATGAAGTATTTCAAATCAAGCAAGAGAAATCATTGATGGTCGATGCTTTGGCATCAACAAGGTGTCCAAGTTGTCTAAGAGAATTGGCTGATGGCCGATGGGGGAAAGAGGATGATGATGTCATAATCCACATGTCATTCCACTTCATCATCCATGTGTCATGCCACACCACCCAAGTTGACACCTTTGGATGATGTGTCATACCACGTTCACATCCACATGTCATGCCACATCAATAGTTTCCACGTCATCCAATAGAAGTGGTCGATGGTCAATGGTCAAATTAGTTGGTTTGGGAAAGTGTACTTGACAACCATCAAGGATCGTTAATCTTCGATGGGTCAATGGTCAGACATCGACTAAAGTTGTTGAGAGTTCCATTCACCAATGAAGGTCGTCGATAGTCGACGAACAACAATAAGGTCAGTCAATTTGGAGTTGTGTGCAAGTCGGTCGTTAGGGAGTTGTGCTGATGGTTGATGATTTCGTAGATAGTTGGGGAAAAATAATTTGTGCGCCCAAAGGATGATGTCAATCACTGATGGCTGACAAGGTCAGATCAATGATTTTTGTGCATCATGATTTGAGATCAATGGGTAAAATTTTGGCACCAATATTACTTCTAGAGGGAATAAATCTATGCTCAGAAGTTTGTTTGGGGCACAAAAGAAGTTGATGGAAATATTATTACCCATATAATCTATTGGTGCAGTTAGATTTTGGTTGCAGGTACCTTAAAATGCGCAAGAAGAGAATTAAGACACATGTAGTGTACAAGAGTAAATTGAGTAAAACAATATAAACTTCTTTGGACCATAACTCTCAACTCATAGCTCATATTTGAGAAAATGAATAGTCGTTGGAAAGGTATTGAGGAGTAGAAGACATTTTTCAACCTATAATTTTGAATTGGTGCAACTCGTTCTTCATAAATTGATGAATAAATAACCTATATTCTATATGATGAAATGTTTTATTTTATGCATATTTTTAACAACAATTATTATATGCACATTTCTTGCAGAATTAGAGGTACAAAAAGAAACTTTAGTTCTTATATGAGGGATGGAGTTATGGAAAATGCTCAAGGATCTTACAACCATGAGGAAGAGATCATAGGTATGCATGTTAGCATGGGGAATGTTGAGACATAGTCAAATGAAAGAACAAATATGCAATATCATGTCACTATGAGAACCCTGCATAGGGAAGTGAAAAGATACAAAGTTGATAATGAAAGGATTATGAAGGCTTATGAAGAGATACTTCATATCTTAAACATTTTGCATAATCAAGTTAATGAATATTTTGGCACCAAGAAAGAAAATAGTTCTACATAGGTATCAACATCTAGATCCCATATAAAAAGGGATGATCATGGAAATGATAAGAAGTCAAGAAGCATGATTATACACCATCACTCTCCAAGTTAGACCACTAGAACAACTCAATCAGACTCAACGACAGGGAGAAACCCAAGTGTGTCTCATGTTTCAAGGGAAAGAAGAAGGTCTGGGGTAGAGATATTGCGAGGTGAAATCAAGAAAATCAAGCCACCTACTTTCAATGGTGAACACATGAAGGGAGAAGAGGCATAGGAATAGCTTTTAGAAATAAAGAAAATTTTCCAGTTGCATGATTACCCCTCTCGGGTAGAAGCTAGAATTGCAACCTACCACTTGCAAGGAAAGGAAACCATGTGGTGGGATCAACTTAAGCAAGCCAAGAAACTTGATGAGAAGAGGTTATCATGGAGGCAATTCAAAGGATATTTCCAATAGAAATATTTTCTCGAGCATTAATATGGGAGAAAGATGAAAGAGTTCCTTGAACTCAAGCTAAGAACCATGCCAATGGAGGAATATGAGAAGTGGTTCTTTGAATTGTTTAAGTATGTTGGATTCATCAAGGATGAGAAGGTCAAAATTAAAAGGTTTATAAGTGGGTTACCCTCCTTATATAGTGAAAATATACAATATGATAATCCCAAGGCCTTGGAGGAAACCATAAGGAGAGAAAGACACCTTTATGAGCAAAGCAAAGGAAGGCCATTGTTCCAAATGGATTGGAATGACAAGATGAAAGGGAAAAATGATCAAAGGAAAAAAGGTTTTAAGACACCATTTTTCAGAAGTAACTCCCAAGCAAATCAGTAAGGCCAGGCAGCCCAAAATCAACACAAGACTGTAGATTCATTTGGGAAAAGGCCAAGGAATCAGTCGGTGCAAAGTTTTGGATGTGCGGGAAATCACTTATATAAAGACTTCCCTCACAAAGGATAAAGAATGATAATTGTCCACAACATTAAGGAGGATGAAATAGTGAAAGACATGGGAGGAGGCATACCAAGGATTTATGTATCCTTGGACAATGAGAAAGAAGAGTATCAATCCCCCATGATTGAAATGGAGGAAAACTTGATAACCAACCCATAACAATTTTAATTGTTTTTGGAGCTCGCCATAGTTACATAAATGCTAACATTGTTGAAAGATTTCACTGACAAAGAAGTAATCATAAGACATGTTGGTTAGTTCAGTTAGCCTCGGGGGCTAAGAGAAAGATCAATGTGTTGGTTAAAGATTTCTCGATATACATGAATGGACTTAGCACAAAGGTAGATGTAAACATCATACCGTTGGGTTCATATGACTATATAATTGGCATGTATTGGTTGGAAAAACATCATGTTGTCCTAGACTGTTACAACAAAACAATCACATGTCTTGATGAGGAAGGGAAACAAGGCAAGATTCAAGGCATTCCAAGAGTTGTAGATGTTAGAGAGATTTTAACTATGCAGTTGAAGAAGAGCTTCAGAAAGGAATTCCATATATTTGAAGCCCATATGGAGGAGGCAACCAAAGACAAAGTGGAAAGCATTGAAGACCATCCGGTCTCGAGGGATTTTGAAGATGTTTTTAGAGAAATTATAGGATTTCCACCAAAAAGAGAAATTGATTTCTCTATTGATTTGGTGCCAAGAGCTGCCCCAGTGTCTAAGACACCTTATAGAATAGGCACACCAGAACTAAAAGAGTTGTAGATGCAACTTGAAGAAATTTTTAAGAAGGGGTATATATGCCCAAGTGTGTCACCTTGGGGAGCTCCAATTCATTTTGTGAAGAATAAGGATGGAACCTTAAGGTTGTGTATTGATTTCAGGCAGCTTAATAAGGTTAGCATAAAAACTAAGTTTCATTTTCCCAGAATTGATGATTTGTTTGATCAACTGAAAGCTACAAGAATCTTTTTGAAGATTGACTTGAGATCGGTATATCATCAAGTAAGGATAAACAATGAATACATCAACAAGACAACATTCAGGACAAGTTATGGGAATTATGAATTCATTGTAGTTCCATTTGGGCTATCAAATGCCCAAGTAGTTTTTATGTTCCTAATGAATGGAGTGTTTAGGGAGTACCTAGACAAGTTTGTAATTGTTTTTCTAGATGATATCCGCATCTACTCTAAATCATAAGAGGAACATGAGAAACATTTAAGAATGGTGTTGCAAGTTTTAAGAGAGAATATATTGTATGATAAGCTAAGTAAGTGCATATTTTGCCAAAAGAAGATTCCCTACTTGGGGCATATCATTTCAACAATAGGGATAGCAATGGATCTTGAGAATATAGAGGCCATTAGAAGATGGCCAGTTCTAAATAATGTTACAAAGGTCATATTATTCATGGGGCTTGTTGATTATTACTGAAGATTCATAAAAGGATTCTCAAAGATTGCAAGTCCAATCACTTCTTTGCAAAAGAAGGGAGTGGAATTTGACTAGACTTCTAAGTGTGAAGAGATTTTTCAATTGTTGAAGGGAATATTGACAAGTACACCAATATTGAAGATTGCCTATCCAAATGAATATTTTTTTGTGTGCATGCATGCAAGGAAGGGCTCAATGGAATTTTCAGTCAAAGGGACCATGTGGTATGCTATGAGTCCATAAAATTAAAAGAGCATGAGAGGAATTATGTTACACATGACTTGGTGTTAGTAGTGATTGTACATGCATTGAAAATGTGGAGGAATTACCTTATGGGTAAGAAATTCGAGCTAAGGACATACCATTGTGGTTTGTAACATTTGTTTGGACATCCAACACTAAATGCTAGGAAAACTAGATGGTTGGAATTTATGGGTGAGTATGACTTCAAAATTAAACACATAAAGGGAAAGGAAAATCAAGTGGTTGATGCACTTAGAAGGTGAGCTCATGAAGTGCATATTGTAGCCATTAGCATGTACATGATAGATCTAAAAGACAAAATTGTTGCAACAACAAATTCAGATCATAATTATTTAAAAATAAAAGAGACATTACAACAAGGTAATTTTCAACATAAATTTAATTCTTATGAGCTGAAAGAACATGAGATTCTCATGTACAAAGGAAAATTATATGTGTCGAATTCTAGTGAGCTGAAAAATGCAGTTTTGAAGAAAATGCATAATGTGCCATATGCTAGTCACCCAGGATATCAAAAGACAATTGCAGTAGTAAGAAGCCAATACTTTTGGCTAGGAATGAAGAAGGAAGTGGTTAATTACATAGCCAAATGTCTAGAATTCCAAAAGGTAAAGACAAAACATAGACAATCAACAAGTTTTTTATAGCCATTTCCCATTCTTGAATGGAAGTGGGAATTAGTTACAGTTGATTTTATTACCAAGCTTCCCAGAACAGTGAAGAAACATGATTCCATCATGGTGATGGTGGATAAATTGACTAAAGAAACACATTTTATTCTAGTAAATACTACACACAAGGAAACAAATATCGCATAAATTTATATGAAGGAAGTCACCCAGGATATTAGAAGACAATTGCAGTAGTAAGAAGCCAATACTTTTGGCTAGGAATGAAGAAGGAAGTGGCTAATTACATAGCCAAATGTCTAGAATGAAAAAAGGTAAAGACAAAACATAGACACCCAACAAGTTTGATATAACCATTTCTCATTCTAGAATGGAAGTGGGAAGTAGTTAAAGTTGATTTTATTACTAAGCTTCACATAACAGTGAAGAAACATGATTTCATCATGGTGATGGTGGATAAATTGACTAAAGCAACACATTTTATTCTAGTAAATACTACACAAAAGGAAACAAATATCGCATAAATTTATATGAAGGAAGTTGTTAGGTTACATGGAGTACCTAAGGAAATAGTTTTAGATAGAGATAAAGTTTACTTCTAATTTTTGGAGGGGATTTTTCAAGGAATTTGGAACAAATTTAAATCTTAGTACAACGTATCATCCAGAGTCAGATGGGAAAACAAAAAGGACTAACATGATAATTGAGGACATGCTTAGAATGTATGTGATGGATCATCCATTAGAAAGGGAATATTATAGTCATTTAGTTGAATTTACCTACAACAATGGGTATCAAGACTCATTGAAAATGAGTTCGTTTGAAGCATTGTATTGTAGAAAATGTAACACTCTAGCGAGTTGGGATAATCCAACATACAAAGCATTTGTTGGGCCATAATTGTTAAAGCAAATGGAAGAGTAAATGGAAAATATAAAGAAGAATTTAAAGGCTTCCCAAGATAGCCATAAAAGTTATGCAGATAGGAACAAAGTTTTCGGAGATTTTAAAGTGGGAGAACATATGTTTTTGAAAGTAAAGGCAAAGAGAATCTCGCTAAGATTAGGAAGTTTCCCAAAGTTGACAGTGAGATATTATGGGCCTTTTGAAATATTAGAAAAGATAGGGCCAGCTGCATACATGTTAACATTGTATGAATCCATGAGAGTGAATAATTTATTTCATGTGTCATTGTTAAATAAATATGTTCCTGATCCTAACCACATAATTGATTGGAATGTGATCGAAGTGGAGCACGAAGGGGATTTTCGGGTGGAACCAGTATGCATCTTGGACTAGAAAGTAAAAGTTTTCAAGAATAAAGACATAGGTATGGTAAAGGTTCAATGGAACTTATACGGTCCTGAAGATGCTAAATGGGAGCATGAAGAAAACATGTAGGAAGAATACTCGCAAAGTTTTGACAGTTTTGAAGAAGACAAAATGAAAGACTCTGTTTTGAGCAGCTAGAGTTCTGGAACCACATATCATAGTCCTTGAAAACTATGTTGGGGACCTTGATAAAAGAATGGATCATTCCTTGTGTTAGCCTTGATAAATGGATGGTACATACCTTGGGTTATCTTTGATACACGAATGTTGCATTCCTTGGGTCAATGAGTTGAGAGGAACATGAGATTATGGTTGGAGTTGTTAAATTGCAAATTTTTTTATTTCTAATTATTGTGATGTAAATTTGCATATATACATGTATATCGTCATAGAGTGCATCAAGGATGATGCACAGTTGTAGGGGAGGGGGAATGTAACATCCCCAATATAATCCCCAATTTAATTAATGCTTGTGTAGATATAATGTGTGGTTATTTCCAAAGTGATGTAATATTCAAATTGTATTTCAATGTTTTAATAATAAAATGTGATGCCAACTGCTAAGGGGACATGGAAAAGAGACGAGGGATGAATTAACCCAAAAGAGGGGGGAGTGTCTAGGATAATATCCAAGAGGGGTTCAAGGGGGAAATACCATGTATATTAATTTAACCCATTTTCCTAAATTTTCTATTTGTAGATGAACCTTCCCATTTCTGATTGAGTGTTCCCAAAGCCAATCATTGAATACATATAAGAGGGTGGGTGTGAGTGGTCACATCCCAAAGTTATTAGGCATGTGGGGGTTGAGTACAATCATCTTGGGGAAGAGTGTGAGTCAAGAAAAGGCAAGCCAAAGAGAGGAAATTCGTATGGGTGGGGACAACAATTTTGGACATTGAGTTTTTGTGCATGGGAAACAAGTAGAGAGCAATAAATAGAGCTTGAATATAATGTATCCATGAAGGGAGAAATATAGAGAAAGATGGATCGTAATCAGAGTGAATTGGAATAGGAAAAATGAAGATCTGGGTTGTCAGTCCTGAAGAGTAAACTCTTGTGTCAATTGCACTAAAACAACAAGTGTTTGTTGTTGGTTCGTTGGTAGTTTTCCTAGCAACAAGTTTCATTGAGTTCCCAACAGAGATATTCCTATCTACCTATTCCAGAGAGACCCTGATAAATGAATGGGACATTCCTTGGGTTAATATTGATAAACGGATGGCACATCCCTTGGGTTATCCCTGATAAAAAAATGTTGCATTCCTTGGGTTGGACAGAGGTCAAGAGGAAGAGAGTTGGTGGAAAATTAGGATAGTTGTAGGAGAATATCAGCTGGGTTGAGAGTTTTATGAGCTATAAGTGGAATATGAGATACCACCCTCTTTGGTGGATTGCTAGCCTCATCTCGGGGGTGATTGAATGTTGATATTTGGAACAATTAGTCTATGGTTGGGTGGAACGTCCATCCCAAGCAGTTGGTTGTAGAACTCTTGTTTAAAGATAAGTGTTTTATCTTTTTTCTAAGTTATTTACATGTGTTATTGTTGTGCATGAAATTTGTGTAAATGAGAATGATTTATATGTTGTTGTAATGAGATATTTAGTTGCATTTCATGTTGTTTATTAGCATGTTGTATATAATTCTATTTTATGGTTGTAGACATTAGTTAAATATGTTTAATTCGTAGTTGTAAGCTATAAGAAATCGGCTAATAGTAAAAGAATTAAATTAGTTAGCTATGTATTTCATTTTTATGTATATTACACACCATAATGTCCCTCGGTTTGGCTTGGGGACGTTACAATATGCACCATCCATTAAGATTCATCTTATTTTCTAAGTTTATAAGTCATTTTTGCAAGGGTTTCTAGGAGGAGTACGAGTGTGTACACCCTCCTATTTTTTACCCTAGTTTGATTGAAATACCCTAGGGAGTAAGAGGGTTTACACCCCTAGAGATATTGCTAATATAAATTGTGTTCCTAAGACTCCATTGACCCATATTTTAAAGGCACTAATATGAACTTTTTGCATTGGAGAAATAAATTGTTTGCATTGGTAAACGTGTTTTGGTGGGATATTAATCTTTTTCAAGTTGGAAGATTTTATGCATGTTAAGATCTTGTCAAGGCCACTAGGGAATATTTATTGTCTTGGTATTATTATATCTGTAAGAAATTAAAATATAAATCCATTAGGGCTACATCAAACATTTCTTTTGCTTACTCATAACTCACTTTTCAACTGTCGAAATTCGCTAAAATTTTGCCAACATAATCTACTAGTCCTAATGCATCTTTTGGGTGGATTTTTTGTAAGTTTTGGTGGTTGAATTTTGTGTTGTAACAAATTGTTTGATACATCTATAAGGATTCAATTATATCTCTTCAATACTATTTTATTACAACCTTGTTTCATTGCTAAATTCTTATGCTTTTATACTAGAGTTATACTAGTATTCAACTAGCTTACCTCTTGCATCACTTGTTGGAATTTTAGCAACTTTCTCAGCAGCCCTAATATTTGTTTTTTATTTGATATACACATCTTTTTACTGCTAAAAATAGGGACAACAATCTTAAATTTCTTGTCCACCTAACATATAGATTTTACAGTTGGATTTTCTTGTGTCTCGAGAAGGTACAAACACTTTCCATAGGTACTCAAAGACTTGGAAACCTTAAACCACTTTTGAGATGTGTCATCAAAGACATATTCCTTTTAGAAACATTACCACTGGGGGATTTCATTTCATCATCTCACTTTTTGTCTCATTTCCCCCTAGGGTCACCCGAGATTCCCCCCTTGAGGTGACCACTTCACCTCTAAATAGATGGGAATACCTATATAAGGTGGCAGTGGGTAGGTGTTCACTTAGTTGTCACCATATTGTGGTTTGGTTTAGTATTTTCCCAACCTAAAACTTGTGTGATAACAAGGACTATAATCACACACTTTGACAACAAGCCCAAATACCCTTGTAAACTTACTTATTTATGCTATTATATTTTATTGTTTTTTTATTGGTTTTCTCATGGGTGTTTTTAGTAGATAATGAGGATTTTTTGGTCAAATAGAATGTGCATAAGGTATACAAATTATAACAAAAATATTTTCATTGACTAGTGCTCAAAGAAATTGTTACAATCAACAAATAAATATAACCAAAATGCACAACTTATTATTAACTTTAATATGAACCTTTACACAACAATTGCTCACAAGTTTGGCATTGTAGAACAATTGAAATAGATTGTACTCTTTGTTGGGTGAAATAAAAATAGATTAGATCTTATATACTTGTTGTAGCAGCCCTCCAATTCTTTCATTTTGTTTCCAAGAGGAAATCAGCCCCATCCTCAAGATTTCGACCCTTCAAGAGAAATGCAGCTGCAACAATGGATGGCTCAGACTCCTCTAGAATATCACTAGCCCTCTTCACAAGAAATCGACCCCTATCCTCAATAGATCTATATATGTATGAGTATGCTCCGCTTCTTTCAAAAATGAACCTTCCCACCAACAATATCTCTCCCTACACAACCAACTCAGTCTTCTATACTAAATAACTAGGCCTCACACAAGAAAATACAACCCAACATAATAGAACGTGGCCCAACAATAGGAAATATGACCTCTACCAAGGATATTCAACCTCTACTGAAGAAAATTGACCTCTACAAGTAACCAAACACCTCTCCACAAGAAAATTGATCTCCCCAAGGCAACTTGGCTCTCACAACCCAAGATAACTATTGTGACTATATGAAATGGTTATGTTCAAATTTAATCTATTACAAATATGAAAAAACATCTCATCCAATGAATGCACATGGATTATCTGAATGATCTCCCTCACTAATGGCTAGGGTGGAATATTTTACCACTGAAACTTTATCAGCTAGGGTGGATCTTTCACCACTAAAACAAATCCATGCAAGGGTTTAATCCAAACCCCAAAGGCTCCAAGAGCTCTCCAAATCAATATTAGAAATAATCATCAACATAATGAAAGAATGAGCTCTCATTTTCCTTTTATCCCTCTCACCCTTTTATTGACCCTTTTACCATTTTATTTGACCCTTTTACCTTTTCATCTTCACTTAAGTGATTARAGTGACTTTATAAGGTTTTGTTTACTTTATTCTTCAACTCACTTTTTTAATAACTCAATGTCACTTTATAATGTAGCTTTTTYCTCCAAGTGACATCAAATAAATAATATATTMGTCCCCTTTTTTAATTGACTATGGTCTATGGGAATCAAATAGACCACTAAGTCGTCATCCTAGAGTGATCATTTGGAAGGGGACATGATATGAGGTTTATAGAMATCAAGTGCACCTAGTGAAATATTATAAGCTCCTTATGTGATAAAAATCATGTTTGGGGATTGAAAAGATATCAATAGAAATAGTGTGGATTTATTGGAATCTTTTARATTACTAGTGGRCCTRGAACATAAAAAATTATTGACTCCTCGATGAACATGAGACTCTAGTTGTCAATGAATGAATCAATTGACTAAGGGATTCCATATATTCACACTAAAATTAGATGACCATGTAAAATATGACAAGTCAAACATTTTTGGATAAATATATTATGGGGATATGTTTAGTACTGAAATGAAATGAACTCCTTAATAATATGCATCATCTCCACCTACTTGTAAATATTTTTTATTTCCCCCATCTATTACTTTCTAAATTAATATATATATATATATATATATATATATATATATATATATATATATATATATATATATATATAAGGTAAAGGATTAGGAAAGGAAATTAAGTGAATATTGGGGATGGTCAATATATATGCACATGGAGGTATAAAAAATGGATAGAGGTTGTGTGAAAGATCGAGTACATCACTCTTGTGTATGGGGATGGATGTGGACTATGTGTGTGGTTGTCATTGGTTATGGACATTGCGCCTTAAAAGATTGGTTTGTAAGTTGGACCCCCGAGTGACTTGATTTTACAAAGGTTGTCATTAAGTCATACAATGTCATAATGAGGTAAAAAAAATATCTTTATAAAATGCTTGAATATTACTTTGAAAATGTCCAATTTGAGGCTACCAACTACTAATTAAATGTTCTAGAAAATTAGTTAGGCAATCTACCCAAACCACGCCTTCAAAAGTGGTTCAAAAACTTCTAACAACTCTAAGTGAGTCATCCAATATTGAAATGGGGAAAATGATATTTCATTGGGAATATCATGAGGTAATATATAGTTTGGAAGCTCTATTTTTGAGTTTTGATGTCCATTGATGACATTTTTTAAACCATGAACCTCTACCAACAAAATGTTTCCTTGAAACTAGTGGTAATCTTGTGAAAGCTTTTTCTCAACAATCGAGGCTCAAAATCACGCATATGATATAACAGTACAAAGTACCTAGACATCCCTATGTAATAACCAAGAAATGTTTTATTTCTAAGTCATATTCACAATAGAGTATGATCAATAAAGTCACAACTATGGAATTCCCCCCCAGGAGATAATTGCCTTGTTCCCTTCATAAATAGGGCATATTAACTTGGATTAGGTAGAGTAGGGATAAAAAAAAATATTGTTTCAATAAAAATAGGGTATGACCATTGGGTTTTCTAAAACATTAAAATAATTAATCTAATATTCCATGCAAGACCTGACTCATATGGATTCCACCTAGTGACCAATGAATGTGGTTAGTGTTGAAATTTTTGCAAACAATGCTTAATTTTGATGAAATATGAGATGGTTGTCCTGGGGATATACTTCACAAATATGGGATGGTTTTGGAAATAAAAAATAACCTAAGGATGGCCTTGTTGATTAAGGTTGGTTGTCATTGATGTCAACCCTTGAAGAAAGACCCGTAGCACAAAGGTTTGGGTAATAGACCCAATAGTGTTTGATGTAAATATGAATCATTATTGTTTTTTCATGGTTGATAAAAAGTAAATATGGATGAACTCCAAAGTGGTCCCCTTATGGTGAAATACCTCATGGGAAGACGCTTTGTGGAGTAAGAGAACCCATGCTTAATTGTGGAATAATGAGATGAAGGAAAGTGAATTTGTCAGGGAAAATATCCTAGATGGATAGCTCTTGTCATGTCATTTCCAGTGGTATGTGGAATGTCACATAATTCCTCACGGTTAGAGAGTTATGGCCATGAGAAGTTGGAGACCCCAGGTTTGGGTAATGGACCCAAGTTTGTTT
>ML790971.1:215037-227385 GCA_009831015.1 Picea engelmannii
GAATTGATTATGGAATTGAAGATGGTTGTCAGACAGAAAGTTTCGACAACAACAAACATCAAGTATGCCAGATGGGCATGAAATTTTCCAAATGGGCAACTGCAGTCTGTAGATGACAGACTTTGGCAGAATTATGGTTCAATTGAATCATACATAATTGGGATGTTTGATTTTGATTTTGAGAGCAATGATGTGGACATTTGGTTCACATAGATGGTCATTCGACCTAGCAGAGGAAAAGAGGATCCTTCTGCATTGCAGCGTGACATTTGATTGAGTTGTCAAGAATTTTCAGGGATGTGTCAGAATAGAAGTTGACTCACTTCTCTTGGTTCGCTCTCATCAGATTAGAGTTTACATTAAGTAAACAATTTGCATGCATCTTGGATCACATGATTACATAGTGAGATTTTCCAGAGATGGCAGGCTTTGACAGGATTATGGTTCAATGACTTTCCATTGAATCATACACATGATACATTGGGATGCTATTGGACACCTAAAAGTGTCAAGATTGGTTAGTGGTTATTCAAAAACCATCAGATACATGGTATCAATTGGTTAGTGGTCATCCCAAACCACATATTTAGAGAGCACTTTCAGTGATACATTGATAATAGAGTGGTGATACTACATCTTCACCAATTAGCAGAAGGCATCAGATTCTTCTAGCTAAAATACTTGGAAAAATAATCAAATTGTCAAGCAATCGGGAAATGTTCAGATATTACAGCTGTTCACTTCCATATCTCAGCTCTCTTCTAGTTCATTTCAAATGAACATGCTCAACATCTAGATTGGCGGTTTTTCAGGCAGTTCTTGATTGTGACTCAGCTCAGGAGTTTCAGTATGAAGACATGGAATTGATACCGGTTTATGCTTTATTGCTGGTATTATTGATCGAACTTGTGATTGAGGGGGGGATTGTTAGCCTATGGCTTACCTTTACCAATCACTAAGTCTAAATTGTCACCTATATTTGTATTATTCATTTAGGATATTAGTAATATATCCTCAAGTGATGACTAATGAGTTAGTTAAGATTGCCTAGCCTAGTCATAATGCATGATTTTAGGATCTAGAGCAAATCTCTCTATGAGGTGGCATCACCCATTGTACTATAAATATGTAACATTGGAGTGAATAAATAGGTGTTGGCTATTATGCCTTTTCCGCCATGTTGCTGTTCTTGTCTTTAATTTATTGTGTTTAATTTCTTCAGAGGTCAAGCCTTATCTAGATGCACATAGCTACCCTGATACATAATTTATTATTTTTAGAGAGGACCTATTGGTACCTTATAGAGACTAATTAATTAAAATATTAGGTATTTCATGTTTATAATAGTAATTATTTACTACATGGGTGGTTATTGAATTATGGAGATCTGTATCATCATAAAACATTTTGAGAATTATTTCAAACAATTTCCTATCATACATTTTAAAAACTTCCACTAAAAAAACAAGGTAGAACAAGCCAAAATAATATCCTTTTCATCTGATTTAGATGAATACCCTCAACGTTACCATTAAACTCTTTCAAAATAATGTACTTACACACATCTTTAATAGATGGTGATTAATTTAACTCAAATTAGTCTAACATATGTTTGTTGAATATATAGTGATACCCTAATCCATTCAAATTGATAGACAACAATTCATGTAGAGAATACTTCACTATCTGTATATGCCCACAATCAGACTTGCATTCATCCATGCCAAGTATCACAGCGAAATCCAAAATATATTAATTTGCAAAGATGTCAATAGGTATCAAAGTTTGTATTTTTTCTTAGAACTACAATAAAAATCATTTAAGTATCAGATAAATGACTCAACACAATCATGAGACATGAATTTAAGAGAAAATTGTAAAATAGATAGTGCATCAACTAAACTTAAGAAATAAATTCTTTCTTCTATATAATAAGTATACACGAGTTGGATGCATTTGATGTAATTCTCACCACTATAAGAACTTATTACTTTGATTTCAAAATAAATAAATGATTTCGTCTATATAATAAGTATACATGAGTTGGATGCATTTGATGTAATTCTCACCACTATGAGAACTTATTACTTTGATTTCAAAAGAAATAAATGCTTTCTTCTATATAATAAGTATTCATGAGTTGGATGCATTTGATGTAATTCTCACCACTATGATAACTTATTACTTTGATTTCAAATAGACACTTATTTGATAAAGAGAATTTAGAAAGATTCCTTTCGGAAAAAAAAAAAAAAACAATTGCTTCATCTATTCATTTTTTCTCATTCCCGCCCTTTACATTTACCTATGATTATTCACAACAATTTTTATCATTCCCTTCATAGTGACCTTATCATTTATCACATTAGGTTTTACATACTACACTCTTCTCAATGGTCATTTAGAACTCCTTAAAAGAATGACATCACAAGTGTATGCAAATGAGAATGATTTCTTGAATGATGTTTGAAATGTTTACTATATGAACAATTCTTGAATTATGAATACATGTATCTTCATAAATTACTTTGAAGATAAACAATTTTCCATCACAACATTTAATAACATCCACTAGCCACAACAAGGTAGATCAAGCCAAACTAATACTCTTTTCATTTGATTTACATTTAATACTCTCAATATTAACATTAAACTCTTTCAAAATAATGTATCTACAAGCATTTTTATAATTGGTAATAGTTTTGAATCAAAGTATTGACATATATTTCTTGATTATTTTGTGATACTCTAATTCATTGAAATTCATAGAAAATAATTCATGTAGAGAATCTTTCACCATCTCTATATGTGTCCAGTTGGATTTGCATTCACCCATGATAAGTCTTGTAACTAAATCAAGCAATATATTCATTTAAAAATATTATAAAAAGACTCGAAGTTTGGATTTTTCTATAATAATCCAAGGAAAAACAATAAAGATACATAATAATATTGTGCGTTGTTCAATGACCACTTTCAAGAACTTCAATCTCAAAGTGTATGATAGTCAATTTCTCTCAAAAAAAAAAAATCACAGCTCACTGGCTCATAATGATTTTCACTCTCATAGCATATGCTTCATAGGATTAAATCATTTTCTTAATATACTGATTTTCACTCTCATAGCATATGCTTCATAGGATTAAATCATTTTCTTAACATATTGATTATTGAAACTTTAATAGAGTGGGTTTTATAAATTTCATACTTTATTTCATTTTGTATAAGGTTTTAAATGAACTATCTAATCATGTAGACAACTTTCTTTTCGTTGTTAGAATTTCATGGTATAGAAATTTACAGTTTTGAATCAATCTATAATTTTGATATTTTTTTTTAAGATCCGGGTTAATTAAAAATTTGGCAAAATCCTCAAGTGCATCATTCCACCATGCACACAACTTGGATAATGGTTGAATTTCGTCCATGCTTGAAATTTAGCTTATTCTAGTATTAAGCATTCATAACATTGGAGAGCCATGCATAATATATAGGTAGTTACTTTACTGAACATCATTAATAAGGTTATTGGTAATCCTCCATAACCCTTAATTAATCTTTGGATTTTGTGCTTGATGATATATACAACAATTCCATGAAACATAGTGATCAACTTTGACTTGAACAATAAGCCTTAAAGGTAATGTCATAATTATTCCAATGGTTTTATCCATATCAACATAGCACATTCAACACCAAATGCCATGTTATGTTATCATATGTTTTTTGTTTCTCTTGATTTTTTTCTATAGCTAAAAGCTTCACACTTCAATAACCCACATCAATGTCAATATACAACATCACGTGCCTAACTTCACATTTATGAAAAGCTTGTTTGCTTCAACATGTTTGATTTTTTCATTAATATTTCTTAGCTCTCCTTTGATGAAAAATCATCTTCTTTTATATCCAGCATTGTTTTGAACTTCTCACATGTATATCATATAATTGTTCATTGTTCAAAAATATGGTGAAACTTTAACAAAATTTTGTTCATTGTTAAAAAATATTGTGAAACTTTAACAAAATTTTAACTTTTTTTTTTTTGTAGTTGTATGAAAGAATCAACATGTATTTCTTCTGATTATTGCATTGTATTCTTCCCCAACTATATTCCAATGTAGTAATCACATAAGAAAATTGTAAGGATTTCTTGCACTATAGCAACATTAATGAATGAATAATCTTTTTAGCTAAACTTCATATGTTGTATTCAATGCATTTTACTTATGCATTTAAATTAAATATAAAGAAAAAAATGATGCTTTTCACTGCTCCAACTAGCTATCACTAAACCAACGTGGAACCATATGTGGATGTTTTATCATTTTCATATGCAGCCCAATAAAAATATGTGAATTTCACTAACTACAAATCTTCACTGCATTACAAAAATTCTAATTCCCAAGTCAATGATCCTTTCACATATTTCAAAATTTTCTTAATGACATTGTGTATCTTTATATTATGCCAAATACACAAATTATACTCAGAATTACAATATTAGTGAGATAGATGACAATTCTTGCCCATCGTCTATAAAGGGTTAGTTAATGATTTTTCTAGATTTATTCATTGTAAACTTAGTGTCAAGATCCACTAGGGTGTCACATTTTTTTTTGCCATTTGTCAAACTAAATTTCTTCATTAATTCATTGGTGTACATGGCCTAAGACATTAAAATCCTTTAGATTTATGTCAAACATCCATATCAATATATTAATGTAACACGACCAGGTTTATAATCTCAAATGTGTGTTGTACATCATTTTTCATAGCGCAAATTTTTTCTTCGCGTCTACTTTTTGTTGTCAACAAAATTTGAAGCAAAAAGACTATAATGATGAAAAATGCCTCACAAATCGTCGAATGAGTGAAATTTCACCTTGAAGGAAAGTTAGAAATGGAAAATAGTGAAGGAAAAAGAATTAAAAAAAAAAAGAAGAGAAAGATGGAAAGTAGGTAGCAAAATAAGGAAAAGGAATTTAGAAGAACATTAGGGGAGCACACTATGTTAAACACGCAGAATTAAATACATAATGTATAGTTTTTTATATTTATATTCATGCAAGTATGGGTTCATTTTAAATGTAGTTTTTTAGTTCACTTGTTTACACAAAATAGATAGGATGGGTTTGATGGATTAGCTTGAATAGTTGAGTGTTTTGAGCTTCTTGTAATAGGTCTTGGGGTTGATCTCCTAAGTTAGCTTCCATTGATGTGTGCCTCACTCGATGTCCCTAATGGAGCAAGGGGTTTACACTAGGTACCATCCATGAAATGCAGGGAGGTGTTTGTGGATTTCTTTGTGATTTTTTCCTTAGAAAAAAAATTAGATAGATGAACATGGGTTTTAATGTTGCACTTGTGTTGCAAGCACATAATCTCCACAATATCGAGATCCCTTTGAGAAGCATATAAGAGAATGAACAAAAAATAGGTGTAGCAAGAAGAGTGAAGCTCAACCTTATTGTTGTTTTATCATCGTAATGAAAATAGGATCCCATAAAATCAATCTTAGTTTCTACTCCAAGAACTAACATTGCTTTAACTTCTCATTATGTCTATCTGAAAGATGAATCCAACTCAAGTACTCCTAAGGTTTCCACTTCCACTTGTCTATCACTTTCTCTTCATATTCCTCCAATACCTTAGTTTCCAACAATTTCTCACGCAATCATTGATCAATCAATGTCAAGCCAATAGGTTTTTGTGGATAGGATTGCATGGGGTAATATTGTGTGCTAGTTTCAACTCCTCATTAGATACATTTTTTTCCCACTCTCATGACATCCTGAATTTTTTTAGAGGGAAGAACGATATTATTATGAAATCATGTTTACAAATGAACTTAGTTATTTCACTTTCTTCGATATCTTTTGTGCATTTTTTGGGCTCTCCTTCATCAAGGTTTTGTGGGTGTGTGAATAGCATATCAGAGATTCATAAAAAAATGTGTGTGATTGTATGAATAATAAATGGTAATTACATACAAAATAATATATTAAAAATAATAAATATTTGGTTATGGAGTGTTATTATGTGAAATTAGGTTCATGTTTAAAAAACAAGTTAATAAATGGGAAAGACTATCTCTTTTTTTATGGAAATCTTACAAGAATTTTGTCAAAATCCATATTTCCATTTTATTGATGGGAATTAACTATATACCTTTGCTCCTATAAGTTTTGACTTATTTTAAGATAACCTGAACTATAAAAATTAAGAAACAATGATTGAATCAAGGAAAAACTTTACCTTGCACAAGAAAAATAAAGTCATCAATAAATTTAATATTATCCACTTATTAACTCACTATCCTAAAAAATATCAATAATACCATTTATTATTATATGTTTCGTATTAACAAATAAAGTTAATATTATTACTTATTAATTCACTATCCTAAAAAATATCAATACAACCATTTGTTGTTATATGTTTCATATTAACAAATATCCTCAGATAGTTTTATATGAACTTATAAAACAACATAATAAAAAAGACACACATGCAACTCAACACATAGATCCACATGGAAGGTAATTTTAGTAATATAAAAATTGCAATGTCAAATAATGTTACATAATATTACAAATCAACATTTAACAATGACTTTTTCAATTTCCTAGTCTCAATGTGTGTGACTCGTTCTCTCACAAAATATCATGGCTAACAATAGCTCATAATGATTTTCAGATCCAATCCTTTTGTTAACATATTGATTTTTGATACTTTAATAGATTGGTATTTTTAAAATTGCCATACATTATTTCATATTGTATAAGGTTTCAAAGGAGTTTTTTTTTTATCACGTAACAAAATTTTCACAAATTTCTAAGGTATTGCGATATATAAAGTTAGAGTTTCAGTCAATCCAAAACTTTGATAGGTTTTTTAGGGTTTGGGTCAATTTAGAATTCGACAAACTCTTGAAGGAATTGTTTCACCATCCACACAACTTGGATCATAGTGGAATTTTTTTTCATGTTTGAAATTTCTGTCAAATTCTTATCATATTTGTGGCTTAAACACTTGTAATGATAAAGATGCATGCATAATTTATAGGTAGTTACTTCAATGAACATCTTTAATGAATCTATTGGTCATCCTCCATAGCACTTTATTAATCTTTGGATTTTGTGCTCAATGATATTTACACCAAGGACTAAGTTAATAATTGGACAAACTCAACTCTTTCCGATGAAATTCTTCCTAAAATCTAGTAGGAATTTTTCCATAAGTTATAGTTCCAATTAATTGTTGGAAAATTTGACTATGTAGCATCTCCATGGGGGATTTTGGTCTATTTTAAGATGATCTAGTTAGTTGTAATTTAAAAAAAATGAGTGAATTAGGGAAAAGCTTTACCTTGCTAAAAAAAATTGGCTCACTTGTAATACCCCCATTTCCCTAGTATGTAATTAATCATGTTTAATGATTGTCATGCCAGGCATGCAAAAAATGTAAATGTATTATTGTTTTATTATAACTACCAATAGTTAACTGCTGGGGTGAAGCCTTGAGTATTGGCCATGATACCAATATAGGAAAGAGTGAAGAAAACTAGACAGGGTATTCATCATACTAAGATGACCCAATCCTCATTGCTGAAATATTTGATTTTGAAATAATAATTTATTTCCCTTTATCTTGATTTCAAGACAAAATCAATTAATGAGGAGGGGGTTGGTAGTTGAACAACTAACCACCCTCACTAAATGGAAGCATGGAATACTTGTGTGGGACAAAAGAAACTATAATCCAAAAAGGTACAACAAAGTACCAATGTTGTAGCCTAGATTGACTACATGAGTTCCTTCTGATAGGAGGAAAAAGGACAGGTCGAGAACCTTCCAATGGGAAAACATGTGCTTGCAACAAAAAAAGGTTTTTAGTCTGAGCATGAAGAGAGATTGAGGGTGTGCAATAGAGAGAGAAATAACTAGGGAGAGTTCGGGGTTTCTTTCAGAGAGGTTTGTAGATGACCTGAAGGAGATAGAGGTGTAATAGAACTTGAGTGAATTCCCTGGTGGTATCATGGCTTGGCATGGGGATGGCCAGAGTGAAAATTATGAGTGCATCTGAGCCTATGGTTGGGTGGAAAGGAGAAAAACCACCATTAGTTGGCTAGTTACACTTGTGAATAGATAAGTAATTGCATACTATGTGAAATTGAAATGACATGTATGGATGAATGTCGGTTATTGTATTTTTTATTTGTATGTTTGTTGTCGATTAGATTGATGGTTTTCATGCAAGTTTTAATACTACAATGAGTCTTCAAGATATTTTGCAATACTAATATACTGTGAAGACTACAAGCCTCTTAATGAAGAGCTTGCAAGGTATAAACCTCCTTCAGAAGGATGGTAGCATATTTTCTTTGAATTATGGGAAGGTCTTTGTGTAATTAGAGAGCCTTGATCCCCATGAAATCCCCCTTTCCTTGAAGCAATAGTTCAAAGAATGTACATCCTTGCCCAAAATTATGAAGATATATTTTCCTTAATATCATTTGGGAGCGAAGGGGAAGGCCGCAAAAATACGGTAAAAACCTTGGAAAAACATAGGAAAAATCCTTGAAATTGGCTAAGTCCTGAAATTGGGTGTTAACTAGTATAGAAACGATATGTTGAGCCAAAGGATTTTACAACCATCAATCTGATGGGGTAAATAGATCACATCCCTTCATAGTGGAAGGCGTCATCGTCTGGAGACGACTGAGTGCGTGGAATTTTAATAATCCCAATGGTGATGAAAAACCTCTAGACAAGACAACGACTATCGATTTTTCGAGTGGGACCTCGATCAGATCTGGACCATTGATGTTATTGCATCATCGTCAAAGATGGAAAGTTGATAAAAAAAATTGTTTGGCTAGAGAGAGCTGAAAACAATAAAGGTTATGAGAAAGAACGAGAATCATTGATCTGCTGGAAGAGGTTTTGGAAGATTTGGACCATTGATGGTTATGACATCATCGTCGAAGCATAGTCAGTTGGTAAAGTTGAGTGAAGGATCAAGGTGTCAATGATGATTAAGTCTCAATAATTAATGATAAATGTCGATCAACATGAGGGTTAGTACAATCTTAGCTATAGATTGTGGTTGTTCTCAACCATGAGTGAGAAAGATAATGACAACATGATAATGACATGGTGTGCTAGTTTGGAAACCAACGTGTCCTAGTGGTGACAGGTGTCACTAGGAGATTGTTTGATGGGACAAAAGTGGGCCTCATGGGGAAATGAGGTACTTTTATCTTTGATTTAAATTATAATGGTCAGATCTACAGCCCAAGATATTTGGACCATTCAATCCATATGTGTTGTCATTGGAGCATAGGAGGTTAGTAAGGTTGCGTGTTGGCTAAGACTGCCAATGATGACATGGGAAGGATCTGAACTGTTGATCGATGTAGGGATGAGATCAAATATTTGCCATAGATATCCATAGGCCCTGTTTAAGTGAGGAAGGAGGAATTGGTGATGACATGCCGACGAAGAATGTCTACGTGGTTGTTACACATTATTTTCGTCATCCCTATGACCGTTGATGATGTAAACCTATCTGTTGCCTTTAGAGGGGTCAATGGCCTGAATTCCCGAAGAAAGAAGGGAGAAGAATTTTTCCTGAGAGAAGAAGTTGTATTTTCCTTTGTAAAAACCCTATTAAAGACGATTTCCATAGGCTTCTCTATACACAGGGTGCGGAAATGCCTGATTTCCATAAGCTGCACCATAGCTAGACTGAGGAGTTTCTGCAGGTTGCACTATAGTTAGGGTGTGGTGGCCTTTGTACGTAGGAAAAACTAGCATCTTCTCGATGTTTCTAGAAGGAGGAGCTTCTATGGTAAGGTGTATTCCAAATGGTTTGGATCTTACTCGCTTTCATGATTTAGTGGGATCATCCTAACCTCCTTGTTCGTGCTCGAATCGTCGCCGGGTGAGAAAAAATGGGAGCACTAGCATGCCCTGTTGGGCTCAGCAAGGCAGAACAGGATGTTGTGGATCAAAATGGGTTAACAGAGAACAAAAAACCAAACAGAATAAAATCTATCTAACAGCTGAAAAGCAAATAACATTACAACAATAAACAAAAACTTCAAATGTGAGACAAGGGAGTTCCCAATGGTTTCAAGGCTTGATCTATTAGCGAAAACCATAGGACACGCTGTAGAAAGGGATAATGGTTCCTCTTCCCTTTAGCGGAAGGTCCTTCGGGAATCCTCAATTGAATGCCTTCCTTACAAAATGAACAGAGCATAAATGGGTGGTGAGAGAACTCGGTATTACACAGCTGATGAACTGGTTATCAAAGGCTAGGCTTAGAAGCATCTGGACAGCGTAACTCTGCTTTGAATTCTCTGCTGAAACAATGAGCCTTCACTGCTATTTATAGCCATTTCCAGGCGGTCACGTAACTAGCTTCCGGTGTAAACATAGACCAGTTTAGGGTTCGCTTAAGCCATAAATTCGCCATATTTGCAGAACCGACCCTGATCTGAGGGTCAAATCGTCTTGGGGGCTGGTCCACAGGCGGTCGGGAGGCCGACTTAGGCAATTAATGCGCCGTATTAGCAAATGCGCGGCTTTTTGTATGGACAGGCGCGCGTCGGGCGCGCATGCGCTCGTTATATGTTTTTGTCCCGCGCATACGCGCGCGCACCCTACTGTTGTAAAGCGCCCTTCAATTTTTGGTTACTTTGTATAGTTTTTGACCCTTCTGGAATGCTGTGAAATTAATTCAGTGCCATGAATGACTTCATTGCTGTTTTGATGATGTAGAGTTCTTGTCTCCATGTGCAGATGATGTGGAGTTATTGTCACCATGTGCAGACGAAATTTCAGTGATAACAGATGCCCCCTGATGGATGAGGTTAGGAGCATACGTATAGCAGAAATCCATCAATGTTTCTTCTACTGAGACTGTTGTTGTAAAGGAAAGCAATAGTGGGACCCTTCGGAATGATCCGTTGGAGGAAAAAGGAACCGGTATCTCAATCTTCTGAGAGACGTGTATGAACCAATATACAACTGTGTACAAACGAGGCGGGCATGCCCCATGCTCGTGTGATGTAACTCTGAAAAAAGATGACGGAAGTGTTGGTGTAGACAACTGCAGCGCCCTCGGGGGCGGTAATGATAAAGGCAGAAGACAATTCTGCAAATGAACATACTCTGAATAACAGGCAATGGTCGCTGTAATAAGCAGCGATGATGATGTGGTCATTGATGGCCCTACCAAGTTCAGAGGTCTTCGGCAAATGACAAAAAGAACTGCAATAGTCGCAAAGTAAGACCCACCATAACATGAGAGAGTGTTGGCGTCGAATGTTATGGGGGCCAACGACAGCAGGAAGCAATGTTGTTTCTCCCTGTGCCGTCCGAGATCTCTCATTAATAGAGAATGAGAATCAAGATACTGTCTCCCTTTTGGAAAAGTGTGTTGATGTCGACAAGAAGGGGGACGTGACTCCCAGAAGCAAAAAGGTACTCCGTGGAATCTACTGAGGTGATGAAATGGCAGAGGTACATGGACGAAGTCAAGAAGTGGGATGACTCAAGACTGCCCTTGGTTGGAGGATATATGAGAGAAACAGTGGTCGCAACCGTGTAACAAGGTCGAGTGTCAGGGGGACAACAAGACCAGGGCTAAGTTGTGCTAGAGGCGGGACAAGGTGAACAAATTCAGAGGGTAGAGGTAACTGACCTGTGGGGTACTCTGAAGATATGGACGATGTCGGCAAGGGTAAATAATAAGTACTGCTCCAATCCAAGGGTGACATGGGTTGCGTATGGCCAAAAAAAGCAAGTCACCAACGGTGACGACAAAGAATGTATTGACTGAAGGTAAAGGTGTTTGTACAATAAATAATAAATAATAAATAATTTGGGAAACATGTACAAATACAGAAACGGGTGCCCCAGTGTGAAATGCGTGCCCCAGGGAGGGAAGAATTGTCATGAAAAACTAATGAAGGGTGGGGGCCCCATTGGCGAGTTTCTGTATGAGGTAGGTGAAATGAAGACCGGTTCACAGATGGGCAAACTGATGGTGGATGAAATGGTGGGTTCGTGATCCTGCGGAGGTGCAGGTAAAATAGAACGTAACCAAAAAGTGATGATTTGGGAGTCCATAGGGGAAGCTAGCAAAATGAGGAGAATAAGTATGTGGTTAATTCGCAACATGATGGAAGACGACCGGGACTCCCATCCCTAAAGGGTAATGAAAAACAGCATGAGTGTCAAAAGTGCAAAAAGGTGCTATGAATGGGACAACTCATGTGGGTGAGAATGCTACCGGGTTGCAGTACCGCAGATGCAAAAATGGAGGTTTGGGTAC
>ML790971.1:238834-287796 GCA_009831015.1 Picea engelmannii
AATCAACTAGATGTCATTGGTACAACCTTGCGGAATTTTAAAAGCCCTATGAGACTAGCATGTGGACATTGTGGTCCGTTACTATCCTTTAACTCCCTATGTGTGAGTTAATCTAGAAAAAGCAGGAAACTATCCTAGATTGAGCATGTGGGCATGTGTGGGCCCGTTACAAACCTTTAAACTGTCCTAGTTTTCTGATCTAAGAAAGCATAAATTCAAACACTATTCTAGCTTTGTTGACATGTGGGCATGTATGGGCCCGTTACAAGAATGCGTTTGAAAAATGAAACTAAGAGGGGTCTCGAAAAGAGCCGTTGTCCTCTCCTAAAAGTTTTGAAATTTTTAAGGGAGATGATATCGTTTTCGCAATCTATTTCTGATTCTCAAGATCGCCTGAGGGCGCTAGAGAAGAGCATACTTAAGATTGTTTACTTGCGACTTCTAGTCCCGAATGTGAGTTTAGATGTGATTTACAACTTGATGTTCAACTTAGATTTATGAATCAAAACAAGCCATCCACGTGGTTGAAAGCAAATAAGGGAAAAACGATTTTAATCCTCCTAAGTTCCTATGTTCGACTATCCCCTTTATAAGTTGAGGGGCCTAAGTTGTGCAGTGTTTATAGAGTGCATTACATCAGTGTTGAAAAGGAAAATTACATCCAAAACCTTTACAATGAAAAAATTTTAGTCAAATGCGCGGCTGTTAGCCTGGACAGGTGCGCGTGTGCGCACAGACTGTATCAAAAAACCAGAGCGCATGCGCACGTCTGTGGGGTGGCATACCCGTGCGTTTGAGAGAAAAGACCGGTTCTCTCGATTCTGGGGTGAATCGGTCGATTGACAGGTCAGCAAAAGCCGGTTTGAATCCCTGCAAGTTAAGAACGACAAAAGGAAAGCGAATTGAACCCAATTGAAAGAGGATTTAATACCTTAACTCCCCAGTGGAGTCGTCAGTCTGTTCGTGCTCGAATCGTCGCCGAGTGAGCAAAAATGGGAGCACTAGCATGCCCTGTTGGGCTCAGCACAGCAGAACAGGATGCTGTGGATCAAAATGGGTTAACAGAGAACAGAAAACCAAACAGAATAAAATCTATCTAACAGCTGAAAAGCAAATAACATTACAACAATAAACAAAAACTTCAAATGTGAGACAAGGGAGTTCCCAATGGTTTCAAGGCTTGATCTATTAGCGAAAACCATAGCACACGCTGTAGAAAGGGATAATGGTTCCTCTTCCCTCCAGCGGAAGGTCCTTCGGGAATCCTCAATTGAATGCCTTCCTTACAAAATGAACAGAGCAGAAATGGGTGGTGAGAGAACTCAGTATTACACAACTGATGAACTGGTTATCAAAGGCTAGGCTTAGAAGCATCTGGACAGCGTAACTCTGCTTTGAATTCTCTGCTGAAACAATGAGCCTTCACTGCTATTTATAGCCATTTCCAGACGGTCACGTAACTAGCTTCCGGTGTAAACACAGACCAGTTTAGGGTTCGCTTAAGCCATAAATTCGCCGTATTTGCAGAACCGACCCTGATCTGAGGGTCAAATCGTCTTGGGGGTCGGTCCACAGGCAGTCGGTAGGCTGACTTAGGCAATTAATGCGCCGTATTAGCAAATGCGCGGCTTTTTGTATGGACAGGCGCGAGTCGGGCGCGCGTGCGCTCGTTATACGTTTTTGTCCCGCGCATACGCGTGCGCACCCTACTGTTGTAAAGCGCCCTTCAATTTTTGGTTACTTTGTATAGTTTTTGACCCTTCTGGAATGCTGTGAACTTAATTCAGTGCCATGAATGACTTCATTGCTGTTTTGATGATGTAGAGTTCTTTTTGCCATGTGCAGATGATGTGGAGTTCTTGTCGCCATGTGCAGACGAAATTTCAGTGATAACACTCCTCACCTTATCCTCTTCATCTTATAAAAGGAGAGGAGCTCTCATGGAAATGGTTAGAAGTTGTTTTGGCTTGAGATTGTGTTGGCGGGCAAAATTGACCGTCCGTCAACTGAGAGAGTGGAACCGGTCCGGGGTTGTCTAAATAACCCAAGCCATTTGGAATGAACCACCCTGACGGGTTTAGCAGCTTCGTTAGCCGATCTAAGTTCTTAAGAAAACAAAAAGAAAACTAATCTAAACTAACTAATCTAACTAAAACTAAATAAAACAAACTAAACTAACTAACAATAAACAAAACTAATCTAATTAAAACTAACTATTAACAAACTAAACTAATCTGACTATTATAATTCAATCTACTAATTACTACTATACTAACTCTAACTAATTAACTATCTAACTACTAATTGAATTATAACTTATTCACAAATATACAATATCTACAACTGGCAGATTTGAATAAAACCTGTAAAACTCATTTGCTTTCTGCCCTAAGACAGCCAGAGATATATTTTTTGATTTTATGATTTTATGAATAAGAAATAAAACTTACTGAAATTAAACGATCTAATATACTAATTCTACCTATAAATCTAACTAAACTAATATCTGAACTAAACTACTAATAAGAACAGTAAACAAACAAGTAACTAACTGACCTGGAAACGCTCCTAATTTGCCCTGTGTGTGATGACTTCGAAGCTGGTCGGAGGAAGGAAACTCGCACCGGTTAATCCAAAAGCTTCTCATAAATGATAAGTTGCGCTGCTCTTTGAGTTGTTAACAGGGAAAACAAGACATAAAAAATCATAACAATTATATGATTTATAAATCTCTGCAATACGGGAAACCTGTTATGCAAAAACTTATATTTAATAATTCAACTTATGAAGAAGAGAAATCTGTCGTTCACAAACTGAACTAAGCAATTGCTATGTTTTTTAAATGCTTGGAAGAAATCAAATATGGATTGTTGTGATTAATTTTATATCATTTGCAAAAGATTAAGATAGCTAAAGTAGTCATTAACCAAATACAAATTGATATACACAACATGAAACAAAATATTGATATAATGAGAAGCTAAAGCTGTAACAAAACACCAAATTCTGCCTCAGTCTGTATTAAAATTCCATATCCTTGTTCTCCCCTGAATGAGGATGCCAATTATTACAAAAATAATAAGTATATATAAGTCTCTCCACAGGGTAAAACCTCCATGTGGATAATATCAAACTGTTTTACATAATCTGGGAAGATATTCCCAAAATCAACTAAACTAGGAAACTAAAATGCAAGTGAAATATTTCAAATATCTCCTAACTGCTCATCAAATCCACTGCAATTTCGAATTCATTTGCAATAGACCAAAAATAACAAGTTAGAAAGATAATTTATTAACAAAACACTATCAATCTAATCCTACAGACTTAGCTACAGAATCATCTGATTCTGTAGCTAGTCTAAAATAGCATACAGGATCAAATAGAAATCAAATCAAATCTTTTTAAAAGAATCAAATCCAATTTTCTTTTAATAAACATTAAAAACGGATCACTAATGATTCAAATGATTTTATCATTCAAATTAAACAAAATCAAAAGTGATTCAATCGAAAACAGGGGTAAGAATACTCTGTTTTTCTTTTACCATAAAATCGGGTCAAACAGTAACAAGACTGTTTCATATCCAAATGAAATCAATAATGAGTGATATCGAATGTGATACGATCCAATCCAACAGAACCAATTTCCACTTTGTCATAGCTATAATGATATAACCACAGATTCATATAGTTCCATCAAATGTAAAGATAGAAAGACTGTTTCGATTATGTGCAAACGAAATCATACATAACAGAATCGACTCAACCTATTTCGTGATTGATCCTTGCACAGTCAACAGACAGGATCGATAGATCATGATCGCAATCTTAATCGAATCAACAGAGGTTATAATTATCAGCTAGGCAAATAATCAAAACAAATCACGACTGAGTCTAATATAGAAACAAATCATGAACCTGGATATAGTCAATTTCATTCTCTGAATCGAATTCAAACAACATATTCATTGCAATATGAAACCAACTGATAACATAGTCAAGTAAACCAATGCGAATTAACCGGCTGGGTATTTCATATAACTGTTTATGAATTGCTTTGGATGTATTTTAACAGGATCGTTTGAGAATAATATGGATTATATTCTTGTTGGTCGAAAATCATATGGACATAAAACCGTGATAGTTAACCATTATTGCCAATCATATCGTATACATTATAACCAATTCGAATCGAAACTTGATTGTATTCAAAATTGAAATACGAGAAACAACTTGTGTCTAGAATAGATACAATGACTTCAACTAACAACAGAGCATCCATTTTAACTAAGTTAAACCAATCAAATCCACACCAAGATTTAACAAATCGATGAAAATCCAATGAGAGCTAAACTGGGAAAACAAACTTCCATTAATCAAAACAAAACTATGTATAGAATGCATACTGTGTAACAGAGAAAATCCACACTATAATCAGAGCTATTCAAAACCAAATTCAAATTTGTTATATAAAAAAGTGATAAAACATCCCAATGATGCTGCTCAAATTATGCCAACTTAGAATTCACGACCGTTGTAGCTGACTCCACATTTTTAAACAAAATAGAGCCTGTCGTCCTCTGTTTCTTATCAGTGACTTGTAACTCAGCCTTTTGACTAGTAAGCCGTGCAACTTGGTCCTCCAAAGAGTGAATTCTCGACTGTAGAATTGGCACATCAAGATAATATCTCTCTAAACACGAGCTGTATTGATCACAGGATGGAACTGTAGGTTGAGGCAGAGCAGGAGAGGGTTTGGATGAATGACTGGGGGTTTCACAGGGAAGCTTAATGCCTGGGTAGTTAGGGTCATTTCGTAGGCAAGGGGGTAGGTTTGACACAAATTCATACGAGGGTTCGGCACACAAACCTTCCGAATAGGGGTATTCACTAGCCAAGTAACACTCCACTTCCGAGTCAGAGTCTTCACTTAACACGATAGGGTTAGGATTGATAGGAGGTTTCGGCTTGTTCCTCGCCATCCGAGAAATTAAATGGGCATTCTTTTTTCCTTTGGTGTTTACAGTAGGTTTGGCTTCAGGCTTCTTACCCACAGGCTTAACAGCCTCGACATCCTTAGTCACAGAGTGAGGTAGGTCGATAGGTGAGTCGGGCAAGGGTTTAGGTAGCAGGATGCTGTAGGGTACCGGGGGTACAGACTTGTCCTCACTCACCATTGGTTTGTCAACCTGTGGAGGGTTCGAATCCTCAAAACTGTTGCGAGCAAGGAAATCGTTCCAACAATCTCCGTGTAACCCCAAATGACAAACAACAATCATTTTAACCAGCCCATAGTGAAAAAGGCTGCTATCATCCTGGTTCCTTTTGTATTTCTTAGACATTTTAAATAGGATTCTAAGAAGATAATAGGGCATATTAAGCTGATAACCCATAAAAACCATAAGCAAACGAAGGTGGTGTAAGAAAACAAACCCATACCGACCCTCGCAGGTGATAAACTGTTTGATAATCATCAATAAATCATGCCAACGCTGTTTCAGCATGGTCACGGGCAAACCTTTATCACAGGAGCTAACCTTACACGACTGAAAGAGCAGTTTCCAAGGGACCTCTTCCACTTTGCAATTCTTGGACCATCGTTGTCTGGTGGCAGGCAAACCCATAGCAAGGCTAATAAACTGCTCATCAATTTGCAATTGAACATCACCGACCTTGGCTCGACAGGCATCAAAGGTCATGGCGAATTTCCTAGCAATGCAGAGGTTAAAACCATCAAACTTTTGTATGAACGGGAGCCACCCATTGTCCTCAAGGTCACTGCGGGCATTGCTGAACATCAACAGAGCCTGGCTACCATTGGGTTCATCCCTCACGACTGGAGCCATGGTGCGAGCACATGGTAAGGTTTTGGGTCGAAATCACCAAGACACAGGAGCAAAGTCATTTGGGCTAACAACTACGAACGATCAAAGGGGAAGCATTAATGTGCGCATGCGAGGGTGGTGGAATTATTCACTGCCATGCATAATAGTAACGGAAAAGTACAACCGCCAATTAATCCTCTGTTCAATCAATCATAACATAGCTCCAAACCATATCATTCGTTCAACCAAAGAATCAAATGGTAGATGATATACCAATGCGCCATTATAATATTTCAAACCATGAATATTCAATGTGAAATCAAACCCAAATGTTAACCACGCGCTTATTGCACAAATGTGTAATCAAAAGTTTATAAAACATTGTGACAATCGATTTCATAAAATTGACAAGCCAAGAGATATAAAAATAAGGATCACATCATATAAAAACAAAAATAATTCATGACCTTTATGCAATTCATAGAATCAAGTATAAACCCATATGCTCAATGCCTCATAAGTTTAATAAAATCAAATTGCGCAATCAAAGTAAGAATAGGCAAATAGGCATAGTTCGAAAATCCTTTTAGCCACATAATGATAATCCAAATGTAAGTGCCATTCAAAATATCAATGCAAAGATCATGACAATTCAAATAACGATGGAGGAGTTTTCACGCTTACAGTCGTGAAAACTAAATGGAGACCAATTTGCAAATGTCGCAAGAAATGAAAATATCGTCTATTTAAAAAAAAATGCGATGACAATTTGAAGTTCAGAAGACATAGGTGTAGGCAGCTTATAGGGCAATGGAAAAAATTGAATTGGCTGCCAACAGATTGTTAGCTTGGTTAGAGTGGCTTTGAGATTTGCTTTTTCAAGATAGATTGTGAATAGCTATTAGATACACGGTCCCAGAATCCATTGGAGCAAGAAGTGTGTGGGAAGCAAGGAACTGTTGGAAAGAACCTGACGACATCAAGGCATTTGGTTGTATCTTTCTTTCACATTCTTTAATATAGATACACCTTTCTTTCCTATATGAATATTATATGTCCATATTGTATGATTCCTTGATCACGTATATAGTTTCATATCAAATAGACTCTATTATTCTTGTCTTCGTTGGCTTGTGCTTATTTGCAAATATTTCTCATAAACCTCGTGATGGAGCTTGGATTACATTGGCGAAGTTGGATCTTCGATATTTGAAAGGTAAGTTCTATATCCATTTCTCATTTGATAATTGAAATCTAAGGAGAGAGTAGTGTACTGCCTTGTTTTGTTCTAGTTTCATAGTGAAGCTAGGGGGATTTATTTGTGTCTGCACTTAACAATTAACCCGATAACAAAATTGGCGACTCCACTGGGGAACAAATTGTTTTCCTAGTTTGTCTTGATTTATTCTTTGATTGCTTGGTCCTCCTCATATCGCTACTTTGAGCCTTCCAGGCCTCACGATTGGATTGTCGGTGTGGTTATTTTCCACTCAGCTAGTCTCAAATGAAGTTAGTGCTTCATTTGTAAGAACTTTCCCCCAAGAACATCAACCTCATGTTGATCCTTCACCTTCTTCACTTTCAAGGTCTTCTTCCATTTCATCTTCTTCGTCAAGTGAAAACTCTAAATCTAGTAACTTGGTGGATAAGAAGAAGAAGAAATAGAAGAATAAGAAGAAGAAACATAAGAAAGGATCCACACTTCCAACCCCTGCCAGACATGTTGGAAAACAACCAATTACTGTTAATCATGCTGGAAGTGTTGATGATACCAAGATCACCCTAACAACCCGTAATCCCAAGTACCCTTGCAGAATTTGTAAGGGTAGCCATCTTCATTTCCCTGGTCTATACAAGGTTATAGAAGCATTGTCTAGACAACCTCACCAACCCATGTCGTCAACCTCTGAACAATATGTTGATGAACTCCCGTCAACTAGTCAAGATAATGTTGGGAAGAAGAAAAGTAGAGTCAAGTTTCTCTGTATGTTATGCAGAGGGAGTCACCAAACTCACCTTTTCCCTTGTATGGACGAAGCCTCGAAATTGCTGGAAGACATGACTGTTTCTCAGCCTCAACTTCTAGTTGCTTATCGCAAATTTACTCTTGACCCACTTGTAGGTGATGGAATGATCAATCCGGTCCCTTCATCGGTTAGTTCGGTTGACCATGTAGTCAATCTATTCACGTCCTTAGTTGAACCAGTTGACAAAGTAGTTGATTTGATCCCATCCTCGGTCAATCCCAGTCTCCCGCCAAAGAGTGAAACCCAAGTGGTCGATCCATTGCCACCCGTCAACCCCATTCTCCCCTTGGAGAATGAAACACAAGTGGTCGATCTGATCTTGTCATCAGTCAATCCTACTCTCCCGCTCGAGAGTAAACCCGATGTTGCCCATATTTTTCTCATTGATACAAAATCTTTCATCCTGGGGGGCATTCCTCCTTCTCCTATGGAACCTCCTACAAGTAATGAGGCCATCCTTTTTAATTGGGGTGTGCTAACTAGACCTCGTCTTCCCTCTCACATTCCTTTCCAGATTATAGTACAGGTTTTTGGTCGAGGTGTTCCTTAGACGTTGATAGATGAAGGTGTGTCTGTTAGTATTTTTTCCTCTATTGCTTGGCAAGATTTGGGTTGTCTTCATCTTGTGTCAGTTACGTGGAATCTGTTAGCTTTTAACAGAAGAACCAGTCAACCTTTAGGGATCCTTCCTCTGTTTCCTATAACTTTGGGAGGGAAAACTGTCTTTATTGACATTATGTTAGTCCAAGATCCCTTGGATTTTGCTTTACTCCTTGGGCGGGATTATGTCTATGCCATGAAAGCTATTGTGTCTACTCTTTTTTGTGTGATATATTTTCTTCACGATGGAAGAATTGTGACTATTGATCAACTTTCATTCATCAGTCTTGACTGGATTACCCTCCTAATGGTTCTTATATGCATACAGTGTCCCCCCTGCTACAGGTTAATTATGTGGCATTGTCTCCCATGACTTCAACTTCTTATGACTTAGATCCGGTAGTTTACATGGTGATCTCTTCGATAGGGTTTTTAGAGCTTGATCTCTTTACCCCTGTTGCGACCCTCGACATGTTGTCCTTCCAAAGTGTGTCTCTTTTGTCCAGTGAAGATCTCTTGGAATCCATGAACGAGTTTTGTCCCTTGACCTAGTGTCCTCCTGGAGCATTGTCCTCTTGGAAGCCATGATCAAGAAGAGTAGCTATGAGCATGATTTTCTGATTTCAAGCTCGTTAAAAAATGAAACCAGCTTTGAGGGTAGTTTTGTGTCTCTATGGAAACCTCATTAAAAAGTGAAACAAAGATTATAAGGATAGTTTTCGCATCTCTGTAGCAACCTCGTTAAAAAATGAAACAGAGTTTATGAGCATAGTTTTCCTCTCTGTGGCAAGCTCGTTAAAAAATGAAACAAAAACCACGAGCATAGTTTTGCTTCTCTGTGTCAACCTCGTTAAAAAATGAAACAGAGGTCTAGGGATTGAACCTGTATTCACGAGCATAGTTCTTGTTTCTGTGTCAAGATCATTAAAAAATGAAACAGTGGTCTGGAGGTTATACCTCAAGTCACAAGAATAGTTCTACTCATGTGTCAAGCTCGTTAAAAAATGAAACAACTCCCCCCTCTCCATTTGGGTCAAGTCCTACGTATAGTATTTGAATCTTCATCTCATATACTTGTGTCATTGGATGAAATGAAGCTTGGGGGGCATTGCTCCTAGCCTTTGGAATTCATGCTAATGTTAATCCGCTAGCTTCTTAAGCTGGGGGCTAAGTACCAACCATCCCTGAATAATGCGTTGGGAACTTCAAGCATAGTTTTCTATGGTTCAAGCTTGTGTAAAAATGAAACCACCTACCGCAAGCATAGTTTCCTCTGGTTCGAGCTTGTGTAAAAATGAAACCAGGTCCAAGCATATTTTTGTTTAGTTTTAATCTTGTGTAAAAATAAAATCTATTCCAAGCTCAGTTTTGTTTTGTTTTAAAGCTTGTGTAAAAAAGAAAACAATCCTGAGCTTAGTCTTTGTTCTTTCTCATGCTCGTAAATACATGAGAATAAGTTACCGAGCTTAGTCTTTGTTCTTTCTCGTGCTCGTAAATACGTGAGAATGTAACCGAGTATACTTTTATCACTTTTTTGGACTTGTAAAGGTTATACGAAAAAGGAACCCCCTGGAGTTCCCTTTAAGCTCTTTTCAGACTCTCTAAACATGAAAATTTTGCTGAGCGATCTTGTTATTTTCACGCTCGTTAAAGTATTAGAAAGCGCATATGTTGAGAGATGGTTTATCTCCTTTTTGGTCTCTTCAGACTAACTTACGAAAAATGAACTGAGAGATTTCTCTTTAAGTATTTTTCAGACTCTCTAAACGTGAAAAACCCCCGAGTTTTCTCTCTTTGGACTTGTAAAACAAACATTGAAAGGCCCATATGGGACTGAACCACTCCTTCGTTAAACATACTCCGAAGGACTCATTCAAAGGATGAGATTATAGTTCAAGCATATGTTATCCTCCTCAATATTGTGTAAAAATAAAAAGGTACTCACCAAAAATGGTGGGGGGGAAATTGGGAAAGAAATGTATCTAAACCTGTATTCTATGTAAGAGTCCCTTTGAACATGACACCCTTTCACTCACTTGTGTCTAGGTTGGAAAATCCACTTATCTCTTGATCATACTCCTTTATAAGATTACAAATTGGTCTATGATCCCTGTTGTGAAGTCAGTGTTTCCAAGACAGTTGTCGTGTCATCAATATGTTCAAATTGGAAATCCTTCTATTGCGTCAACCATTTCTACAGTCCTTAAGCCTTCTATTACGTCGACCATCCTTGAGTTAGTCCTGAATCACATGTTACTTTGATCTACTTCAAATCTTGTTACCCGTTTCATGTCATTGATGGGGGATACATTAAGGCCCTCCTGTGATGAGTCTTTTCCTATCGACTTCAACTCATTATCTAGGAATTAGACTTAGAAACTAATTGGTGCCTTGGAACTTGCATGCCTCAATGGCAAGTTTCCTCGCTTTCAACAATAGGGTTTTCATTATTGACCCCTGATCGGGAGATTCCACCGAGTGTTCGACTTCAACTCATTAATTCAAATTCGTTGGATTTTACTAGAGTACCTTGGGATTCATTGACATTAATGGTGATTTCCCTTGCACTTGTTAATGGTATCCATTAATGACCGGTAATCAAGTGGTTTCTACCATGTTCAACTTCAACACATGTATTCACATGGTTAGATTCATACTATAGAGTGGTGGAGATGAAGACCCTGGATCCTTTCTGACAGATTCAGGTTGCGTTGGAGTATATATAGTTTGTACTGTTGCATAGATCCACGTTGTATGTCTTATGGCTATGTTCAAATTTGAGTCTTTAACACATAGATCCACAGTGTATTTTTGGTGGCTATGTTCATATTTGAGTCATATTGGCATGGATCCAATGTGTATGTTTGGTGGCCATGACCTATCTTACTTGACATGGATCTTTGCATGTCGACATTTATGCTTTGAGTCATTTGTATTCTGAGTATGGGAATACCTACCTCAGTGATGATATATTATTGTACTGTATTTCCTTGTTTGTTGGCAGGTTTCCGACCGACTGTTCCTTGTTCCCTACACACACTCGACAAAGTATTTCAACTATCACTCTGTTCTAACTTCATACCTTGGGGGTCTCTCTGTTACACATTATTTTCATCATCCCTATGACTGTTAATGATGTAAACCTATCTTTTTCCTTCAGAGGGGTCAGTGGCTTGAATTCTTGAGGAAAGAAGGGAGAAGAATTTTTCCTGAGAGAGGAAGTTGTATTTTCCTTTGTAAAAACCCTATTAAAGAGGATTTCCGCAGGCTGATCTATACACAGGGTGAAAAAATGCCTGATTTCTGTAGGCTGCACCATAGCTAGACTGCGGAGTTTCCGTAGGCTGCACTATAGTTAGGGTGTCATGGCCTTCGTATGTAGGAAAAATGAGCATCTTCTCGATGCTTCTAGAAGGAGGATCTTCTATGATGAGGTGGCTTCCGAATGGTTTGGATCTTACTCGCTTTCATGATTTAGTGGTATCATCCTAACCTCCTCACTTTATCCTCTTCATCTTATAAAAAGAGAGGACCTCTCATGGAACTGGTTAGAAGTTGTTTTGGATTGAGATTGTTAGCTTGGTTAGAGTGGCTTTGAGCTTTGCTTTGTCAAGATAGATTGTGAATAGCTATTAGATACATGGTCTCATAATCCATTGGAGCAAGAAGTGTGTGGGAAGCAAGGAAATGTTGGAAGGAACCTGACAACATCAAGGCATCTGGTTGTATCTTTCTTCCACATTCTTTAATACAGATACACCTTTCTTTCCTATATGAATATTATATGTCCATATTGTATGATTCCTTGATCACGTACATAGTTTCATATCAAATAGACTATGTTATTCTTGTCTTCATTGGCTTGTGTTTATTTGCAGATATTTCTTATAAACCTCATGACGGAGCTTGGATTGCATTGCGGAAGTCGGATCTTTGATATTTAAAAGGTATGTTCTAGATCCATTTCTCATTTCATAATTTAAATCTAAGGAAAGAGTAGTGTACTGTTTTGTTTTGTTCTAGTTTCATAGTGAAGCTAGGGGGATTGATTTGTGTCCTCACTTAACAATTAGCCCGATAACAGTGGTAGTGAGCGTGTCCCTTGAGATGGTACGTGGAAAAAATTGATTTTCCAATGGAATGAGAGTGATCCCATTAAGGAGAATGGTCCTTGGGACATCACCTTAAACTATGACCATTAGATATACAGGTTGAGAGATCTCATCGCTTCAATTGGGAAATTATTTTTGTCAAGATTTGGTGAATGGTAAAGTGAGTAATGGCCCATAGTGTCGATGGGAATAGAGGTTTGTGAAAATAAAAGAGAATGAGGGTCGTCGATTATCCAGAGTTAACGATGATGAAATTTGGACCATCAGATCTAGATGTGTTGTCATCAGATCCTAGAAAGGTTGTAAGGTCATGTGTTGGAAAAACGTTCCAACAACGATAAATACTTGGGAGATAAAATGAGAACTTTTGATTGGTTATAGGTGGAAATGATTTTCATCGTAGATTATATTAGGTTCCATTTAAGTATGGAAAGGTGGTGATGATGTCATGATGACATGGAGAGCCAACATGGTAGCTGGAATAATCATTGGGGTGGCACTTGTCACTAGAGGAATGGTTAACGATACATAAGTGGTTCTGAAAGGCTTACAAATATTTATAGCTTCGACTATGACCTCGATCGCCAGATATGGAGTATGACAGATCCCGACCATTCATTGGAGGATGCTAGGCATGGTCCCTTGGCATGGATAGGGATGAGTGATGATGATGGTAAGTTTTTTTGGTTAAGTGACAATCATCGATCCCAGGTACATCTTCATCGGGAGTGGGAATTTGGTGAAGTTGGGGTGTAGACTCCAAAGTGTCGACAACAACGAGGGTTAGAGGATCAACAAAAGTCATTGGTCAGCAAGTAGGAAAGATTAAATCTTTATCATCAATTTTTAGTGGGTCCCACATGGTCACGTAAGAAGAGGATAAAGGGATGGGTGTTATCCGTTGTGTAGGTTTGAGGTGCCGACACAATTAGAAATGTTGTAAGTCAAGTCTCGAGAGCCGTCGGATCTGGGACAGTTCTGTAAGGAGGGATCAATGTCAGAATTTTGGTTCGGGTGTTGATAACTTCGTGGGAGGAGAACACCGATGATGATAAAGGTTGGCTTCAAGTGATCAAGACCATTGAGTTTGAGGGCCCGATGGTTTAGGAGGAATGTACCACGTCAGTTCCATGTAGGAGAGAATGGGTGGCAGGGAGTCTCGCGACAGTAATATTGGATTGATGAATAAAAGCATGAAAATTTTGGGAGGCTATAATTTTTTATCCAAGACTTAGATATGAGAATAATTATAGTCGTTGGAAATATCTTGACGAGAAAAAGGTGATGATTCCCTGAGAAGAGGTTTTGATATGGTTAAGGAAAAATGAAATTTTAACACCCCATCAGCCTAAGTAAGGATTAGGGGGGTGACTGTATTATAAAGTGGTATCAGAGAAGGGTTCAAACAATAGGCTTGGATGGCCCAGAGATCACTCACAATATTGGTATATCAAGGCTAAGATGATCATGTTGAAAAATGCTTCTACCTTAAAGTCTGTTTAGTATTTGCATAAACTCCTTGAGAGGAAGGATTTTAGATTGAAATTTTGTTTTGGAATTTCTTAATAGAAAAAAAAGTTACATGTTGATTTGAAATAGAAGAAGCATAACATTGCTTTGCTGGAATGATAACTACTCCTACAAGAGTGAGGATATGCTGCCAAGAATTAAGGGTAAGCTGAATGTGAATAATTAAAATGGAAATATCTAGTTAAGGGTTGCTTATGTTCAAAGAATGGATGAACTAGAGATTGAAATGTTTCCTCTAAACATGGGAAGTTGGAGCTTCTGACATTTATGATGGTTGTTTATATGTGGGCTAAGACCCTTATGGAAAACCCCTTATGGTTAAGGGATCTAGTATGGATTTATAGAAACCTTGGTAGTGTCAATTACTACTTAAATATAATACTGAACCAATTATGTGAAAGTCCTCATGTTTATAGGATTTATGGGAACTTGTAAGGTCATTTTACTTGACCTATAATGAATGAAGATTGATGCTAGAATAATCCAGATAGGTAAGAGTAAAGAAGGAGTCTTTCTGTACTATTGCTAGTCTGCATAAAATAGAAATAGTAATGAGGGCAAGATTATGAGCTCATGGTTGTATTAAATAAATCTATATCCCTATTAAACTAAGAGAAGGCCTATGCATGTGGATGCAAAAAAAGGAAGAAAAACAAGATACATCTGCACTGAAGGCATGAGTAAGATGCATGGTGCACAAGATATGTTGTAATGCATATGGAGATGATTGAGAATGTATACAACATAGAAATTAAATTATTAGAACATATGGTTGGATGTAAGGTATGTTCTATTGATGAACCAATTTGGTCAATAATGACCTGATGTCAACAAGAGAATTAACAACGTGAATGAAATGTTGATGATGCTACTTTTATTTTCTTACGAAGATAAGGATGTAATGATTAATAAAGGACTGATATATAATGTATGGTAAAGGAAGTGTTGGATCATTTCCAGATGAGCAATAGGTTATATTGAAATCCAGAGATGGATGGTGGCCATATGGGCATGGATTAATATTCTCAAGTGGCAACTAGAGGGAATGATAAGAAATGATTTCTTTGGTAAAGTTTGGTTGACCAAAATGGTTGAAGCATGAAAGGAAGTTGGATTTGGGAATATTACTATGTTGGGTATTGTTGTAATTTCCCATTTAAAATTATGATTTGTGGATTTCATTTATAGCAACTGGGAAATAGTGGTTCTTTTTGGTTGTTTCCCTAAAAGAGGGTAGCATAATTATGAGTATCCTTATGGGACTTATCATATGAATGGTTGTAAGATCCCAAGGAGGAATGATGTGGAAGTTTGAAATGCCAATGTGTGTAGATGACATAGAAAAGGTGCAAGCAATGAGCTTGCAATGCTTATATATGATCCATGGATTGAATGCAGTGTAAGACTGCTATTATGAATGTAGGTAGGATTAAGTGAGCCTTAAGGAAAATCAGTATTTTCTTGGATTGAATGATATCATGGATGCGTCGCTGACCTTGTGTTGAGGGTCCAAAAACTTTATGGAATAATAACTTGAGGAGGGTGCATTCCCTTCCTCATAAATATCTAATGCATAAGTCGAAATAACAATGAGTTAGAAGTACTCTATTGTTATTGTAGAAGGTAATATGATTATGCATTTGAAAATTCTATGTAAATGATTGTGGACAATCATGAGTGAAATGATATAAGTAGATATGAAAGTGAAACTATGAAGTGTGCCAGTGATTGACACACACACAACATGTTGATGCATGTGGCTAAGTGCATAGTGTATGGAAAAACAATGGAATAATGTGCATGTGCGAACATGCAAACCAGAATGCATAATATGAATGCATGCTTATATTCCTTTTGAAATATTGGGTAAACATATAAAATGGTAAAGCTGAGGCTGACTCAGGATTGAGACCATTTCAAGAAATAATGGATATGCAGCAAGGGAGTTACATGCTGAGACGATTCCAGGTGAAGGAACTGCGTGAGAACTATGTTAGGAGAACAGAGTCAAAACCTTAGTGAATGTTGAGAATAAGGACGTGGGATGCAAAAATTATTTATATAAGAATCCTAGATTACATTCTAAAATATAATGCATGCATAAGATACATGAAAAAAATTAATGACCCATTTTCTTTTCTGTTTGGGAAATGTGCAGAAATCCATTGGTTCATAAATAATTTGTGAACTAAATTTTGTTGCATTAGTATAATGACTACATCTAGGAAAGGTCAAGATGAAACTTGGATAAAATTGCTCAAGGAATGGAGCAGGAGGATCCTGAAGGGGATAGATTGCAGAAACGGAGAGGAGAAACGGATAAATACCTTTCTCCATTAGTACTTTGATTTGTATAGCAGAGTAGTATACTTTAACGTACAACTAGAGAAAAGAATTTAATGAATATGCTTAAATGAATGAGCTTGGTTAAGATATGTTGTATAAAGGGTAGAGGATCCTTGGGAATGGTTCATTCAAGATAAAAATTCCAGACTGTGTAGGAGGAGTTAGAAGAATGGAAGATTCCCTTAAGTCCTTTCTTGTTCATTATTGTGTTTCTCTGAAATGGGAAAAATGACATACCGATCATGAGTGAATGTTCCTAGCATGAGAATGTTGATAGCTAAATGATTGTAGAGACAATTGAAAATTTGATTGTGTTTGCACTCAGAAAAAAATGGGGATAATGTGACAAGTGCATACAGATATGTTAGGACATATATGAAAATGTTTTGTTGATATTAATGCTATGGTACACACATTTTATTTAACATTAGAACTAATATAATTTTGACTGTGATGATGCATGTTATGTGTAGAAAAGATTGGAGCTGCTAGGAAAGACAATTACCAATGATGGACAATCTCAAGTAGAGGATAAATACAAGAAATTTGTTGATAGAAAAGGTTGATGAAGGTACATTGGGAGTTCCCATGAAGCACCACAAATGATGTAATATCAGAGAGGGTGCTCGTATCTAGAATAGGTATAAAAATTTTAATCCCCATGTGGCACGAAGATTGAAAGGGATTGAGAAAGAATCCCTTTTGAAATATTTTATTATATTGGTGATATGCATGTATTTTTGAGTGGTAGTTGTATGCCATTGACACCCAAGAAGGGTATGATTCAAGAAAGATGAACATGAATAACAAAGGTATGAACCTCTAGAAGTCAAGGTTGATTGAGATCCTTGCAAGAAATTCATGAAAACATATGTCATGAATGCATAGATCAATCATGAATGATTTAAAACAAAGGTGCTCATAAACAACACATTGGTTAAATGCATTGAGGAAATGCATGTCTGCATGAGAGTGCTTGTAATGGACTACCCATTATGGAAGGAGGGCCTTCCAGTATTCCAACATAATTATGAAATTGTAAAGAGACGAATTGGGTGGCCATGAATATTTCCACTTTAGTTACCTGTAAAGAAAGAAGGCTTGGATGCAATTATGTGAAATTTTAATTTCATATTATGATATGCTGATTTGAGGTTATGATCATCTCAAGCAGGAGGAACAATCCTACTATAATAATTAAGGTGGATAGATAATCCATGTGATGAGAGGTTTTTTAAGTCTCAACACACCAGGTAAAGAGTGCCTAATATGAAAAGTAATCAATCTACATTCAATGCAAGGGTGCATTGTGTGTGGATGTGGCCATGGGTATTGGCACATTGATTAAAGTTATTTAATATTTGAATTGCATTTGGAAAAGTTTGGTATGATGAAGTGATTCACGTGTAAATAATGACATTTCCTTTTGCTTTATATCATTGAATAGATGAAAGTGACTTGATTGTTAGAATGCACAATTTTGAAATAGTTTGGAAGCCATTGCAAGTGTACAATGAAAAAATTATGTGCATGATAGCTAACAATTTATTTGGCTGTGTGAAGGTGGAATTGTAGGAAGAAGGGTCTTGGATATGGAAGTGTTGTAATCCCATGAGGAAGACCAATACTTGTTGAGGAAAATTGTTATGAGAAGGAAAAACTCATACTTATGAGTCTGGTTCTTGTGAGGAACATATCTAAAAATGGAAATGTGAAATTTGAAAAATCTGTGGGTAACAAATTTGAGAAAGATTAATTAAACTAATGATAATATCTCACGAATTACTACATGCATGTGATACACGAAAGATGAAAAATATGTCATGGAGGGACATATGATGGTTGTCAAGCTGGAAATCATGGAAAAAGGATACTATTGTGACATGAGAACCCTGTGATAAGCCATGATCACCATAGAGAATGACATGTTGTGGTAACACATTCCAGAGGGACGCCTTGACAAGAGAAAGTCAGAGGGATGCCTCAGCTATAAGACTCGATGAAGTCTCAGAAACTCTTCTTGTGCAAGAAATCCTTAGAAAGGAAAGATGGATTGCCTGAGGGACTATATAGCAGAGAAGGGTATGTCTGAGCCTGGGCCTGGAGGGTGAGTAACCACAAGGAAGAAGAGACTTCAAAAACTCTTGAAATCTATTGATTAGGATAACGATCATAATGGGTATGTCAAGGAATCAATGAGCCAAGTTAATGAAACAACCATATGGATGCAGATCCATGAAATTGCACAAATAAGTATTGTGATGATATGAGTATTTACCCTTGAGTTTTGAACAACAATGAAATATTTATGCATGAAATTGTGAATTAATATGCTTGTTGTCTAAGATTGTTGTGGGAAGTTCCTAAATGCCAAGAATATGGAAAGGACCAAATCAATAAGGGGAACTGTGTTGTTGAAGTAGTGGAAAGATGAAGGTATGGTTGGTGTTGTTGAGATGCAAAGAACACCGAGGATGGTGTTCCTTTAAGGGGGAACAGATTGTAATACCCTTGTTTCCCTAGTATGTAATTAATCATGTTTAATGATTTCCATGCTAGGGAATGCAAACAATGTAAATGTATTATTATTTAATTATAAGTTCCAAGAGTTGAATGTGGGAGTGAAGCCTTGAGTACTGGCCATGATGCCACTAGAGGAAAGAGTGAGGAAAACTAGATAGGGGGTTCATCATACTAAGATGACCCAATCCTCCTTGTCGAAATATTTGATTTGAAAATAATAGGTCATTTCCCTTTATCCTGATTTCAAGAAAAAATTAGTTAATGAGGAAGAGGTTAGTAGTTGAACAACCAACCACCCTTAATGAATGGAAGCATGGAAGACTTGGCTGAGACATCAGAAACTGTCAGCCAAAAAGGTACAACAAAGTACCAATTTTGCAGCCCATATTGACTACATGAGTTCCTTTTGATAGAAGGAAAAATGACAGGTTGAGAACCTTATTGTGGGAAAATGTGTGCATGAAACAAAAAAAGGTTTTTTTTTCTAAGAAGGAAGAGAGCATGAGGGCGTGCAACAGAGAGAGAAAGAAGAAGGGAGAGTTTTAGGGTTCTTTTTGGGATGTCTATGGATTACATGAAGGAGATAGAGGTGTAAGAGAACTTGAGTGAATTCCCTAGTGGTATCATGGCTTGGCACGGGGGTGGGAATAGTGTAGAGTCTAAGTGCATCTGAGACTATGGAATGAAGGAATCATCGAGGAAGGTGTTGTCATGAGACAAATGATTGCTTGGAATTTTAATAATCCTAACAGTGATGAAAAACCTCGAGACAAGACGACGATTGTCGATTTTTTGGGAAGGACCTCGGTCAGATCTAGACCATTGATGCTATCACATCATCGTCGGGGATGAAAAGTTGATAAAGATGATTATTAGGCCAGAGAGAGATTATGACGATAAATGCTATGAGAAAGAACAAGAACCATTAGTATGCTGAAATAGGTTTTGGAAGATCTGGACCATTGATGTAGATGCCATCATCATCAGAGCATAGCCGGTTGGTAAATTTGAGTGAAGACCCAAGGTGTCGAGGATGTTGAAGTCTCAATAATTAAGGAGAACTATCGATTGGCATGAGGGTTAGTATAGTTTAGGTTGTATATTGCGGTTGGTCTCAACCGAGAGTAAGAAAGAGAATGACAATGTCATAATGACATGGCATACCATTTTGGCAGCCACCGTGTCCTAGTGGTGATAGGTCTCACTAGGATATTAGATGACAAGACGAAAGTGGGTCCCATTGGGTGAGGAGGTCTTTTGATCTTCGCTTTGAATCCTAGTCATTAGATCTACAGGTCGAGAGACCTAGACTGTCAGATCCAGATGTGTCGTCGTTAAAGCATAGGAGTTTGGTAAGATCACATGTTTTCCAAGAGTGTTGACGATGACATGGGGAAGATATGAATCTTTGATCTGTGTAGAGGTGAGATCAAATCTCTGTCGTAGACTCCATAGGCCCTATTTAAGTGAGGAAGGACAAATTGGTGAGGACATGCCGACGAAGAATGTCAGCGTGGTAGACAGTGTGTTCCTTGAGATGATACATGGTCACAATTTTTTTTCCAACGGAACGAGATTGGGCCCATTGAGTGAAATGGTCCTTGGTCCATCACCTTAAACTCTAACCGTCAGATCTATAGGCCAAGATATCTTATCCCTTCGATGGGGAAAGTATCATCGTTGGGAGTGGGTGAATGGTAAAGTGAGTGATGGCTCATAGTGCTGATGACGATAAGGGTTTGTGAAAATAAAAGAGAATGATGATGAAATCTGGACCATCGGATCTAGATGTGTCGTCGTCAGAGCTTGGAAAGTTGGTAAGGTCTTGCATTGGCCAAAAGTGTCGATGATGATAAAGACCCGGGAGAGAAAACGAGAATCGTTGATTGGTTATAGCTGGAAGCAATTTCTGCCATAGATTATCTTAGGTTCCATTTAAGTATGGGAAGGAGGTGATGATGTGGAGAGCCAACGTGGAAGATGGAATAACCGTTGGGGTGACACTTGTCGTTAGGGGAATGGTTAATGAGACAAGAGTGGTCCCAGGAGGCCTAGAAATATTTATGGCGTCGATTGTGACCTCGAACATCGGATATGGAGTATGACGGATCTTAGCCATTCGTTGGAGGATGTCGGGCATGGTCCCTTTGCATGGATAGGGATGAGTGTTGACGACGATAAGGTTTCGAGGTTAAACGACATCCGTTGATCTCGAGAATTTCGTCATTAGGAGTGGGAATTTGGTGAAGTTTGGGTGTAGAATCCAAAGTTTCGAGGACAATGGGGGTTCTAGGATCAATGACAACGATTGGTCAGGGAGTAGGTGAGATTGAATCTCTGTCATCGATCTGTAGTCGGTCCCATATGGTTGCATAAGAAGAGGTTAAAGGGATGGGTGTTATTTGTCGTGAAGGTACAAGGCGTCAACACGATTAAGATCATTGTAAGCTAAGTCCTGAGAGCCATCTGATTTGGGGAAGTTCCATAAGGAGGAATTGTCATTGGAATTTTGGTTGGGGTGTTGATAACCCCATGGGAGGAGAACCCCGACGACGACGAAGGATGGATTCAAGTGATCGGGTTGTTGACTTGGAGGACCCAATGGGTTAGGAGGCATGTGCCAGGTCAGTGACACATAGGAGGGAATGAGTGACAGGGAGCCTCGTGGCAATAATTTTGGGTTAATGAATAAAAGCTCAAAAACTTTGGTAGGCCATAAATTTTGATCTAGGACTCAGATCTGAGCATAATTACAGTCGTTGGAAAGATCTTGATGAGAAAAAGACAATGATTCCCTCGAGAAGAGGCTTTGATATGGTTAAGAAAAAGTGAAATTTCAACACCCCATTAACCGACATAAGAATCAAGAGGTTGGGTGTCTTACATCACTGGAAAAATTGAATTTATCCACTTATTAACTCACTCCTTTACACTAATATCATCAAATCTGATAATCAATTTTCACTCAAAAAACAAACCTTGAAGTTAATATCATAAATGCTCAAATGGTTTGATCCATGCCAACTTAACATGTTCAACTCCAATTACCATGCCATGTTAATGTATGCATTTAGCTACCCTTAATTTCCATATGTAGCTAAAAGCTTCACGCTTGAATGACTTGCATCGATGTCAATATACAACATCATGTTTACAATTACACATATACAAACACAAACACCTAATTTACTTCATTCTTAGTTTTTTTATTAATATTTCCAAAATCCTCCTTGACGAAAATAATTTTCTTTCCTATCGAGCATTGCTGCGAACTTCTCACAATTTTGTTTTCACGATGTTTTGAACTTCTCACATTTATGTTTTCATGGTTTTATAAATATATCATTTAGTGACTCACTATTCCCTATTCCCATGTCTTACGAAACTTAGAAAAAAATTGTCTTTTTTTTTGTATTCGTATGAAAAAATGAACATGTTCCTCTTTGCTATCACTCCATTGTATTCTTCCCCGACTAGATAGCACCTTGAGTGATAACAAAAGAGAATTGTAGGGTTTTCTTGTATTAAACCAACATTCCATTGTATTCTTCCCCAACTAGATAGCACCTGAGTGATAACAAAACATAATTGTATGGTTTTCTTGTATTAAACCAACATTAGTAAAATAATATTTTTAGCCATACTCCTTCACATGTTGAATTCAATGTGCTTATATACTTGAGGTTTTTAGGTTAGGTTTATTAAAGATAAAACAATTGGATGTTGCAATGTTTCTTTTAACTGCTCCAACTAACAACCACTAAACCGACATGAAATGTGAAATTATTTGTGAATTTTTTATCATTTACACATCTAGCTATTATGTGCATTTGAACAACCACAAATTTTCAATGCATTGAAAGTTCCAATCCCCAACTCAATTATCCTTAATGCCATTCTTTTGGTTTTGTTGTATACCTTGATACTTTTCCAAATGCACAAAATATATTAGGGTTTGTGTCTGTGACAATGATAAGATTAGGTTTGCCAACCTTGTATAAAGGGCTAAGTTAATGATTTTTCTAGATTCATTCATATTAAATTTGGTGTTAAGATTTACTAAGATGTCAAATTTTTTACAATTTGTTATGTTGAATTTTTTTACTAGTTCTTTTGTGTACTTGGTTTAAGACATGAAATTATTTTACATTTATGCCAACTTCTATATCAATATAGCATAACACACCAAGGTTGTCATATCAAATACATGTTGTACATTATTTTTCACAACATGACATTTTTTTCACGATCACTTTTTGTTGATGACAAAATTTGCAACAAAAGACATCATTAATGGAAATTTCCAATAAACTACTAAATGGGTGAAATTTCACCTTGAATGAGAGTTCGAGGTGGAAAACAATGAAGGGAAAACAAAAACAAAAATAGAAAATAGTGGAAAAAAAGGAAAATGAAGCCAAAAGGATGTCAGGGAAAAGAACAATATGTTAAGCATGAATAATTAATGTGATTCATAAGTTGATTGTCTTTATATTCACACAACTATGTGTTCATTTTAAGTGTAGTAGTTGAGTTGTTTATGAAAAATAGATAGGCTGAGCTTGGTGGGCTAGTAGTGGTTGCGTACTTTAATCTTTATGCAGGAGGTCTCAAGGTCGATCTCTCAAATTGGTTTCCTTTATTGCATTCCTCACTTGATGTATCTACTAAGTCAAGTTTCGTAATTAGTTCCAATGGGTTTACATTGGTTACCATCCTTGAAACCCAAGGAAGAACCGAAGGATTTCCTCACGAAGTTTTCTTTGGAAGAAAATAGATAAGATGACCATGGGTTTTAAAGTTCCACTTGAACAAGCACATTGTCTCCACAATCTGGAGGCCTTATTGAGAAAGAAAAAGCAAGGACTAGGTGTAGAAAGAAGAATAAAATCAAATATTATTATACTTTTATCACCTCAAAGAAAATAGGATTCCATGAAATCAACTCTAGTTTCTCTTTTAAGATTTTAAACTATCAAATCTACTTTCATTTTATAACCATTATAACAATATATTCCTTATGAACTCAACATGTCACTTGTGAAAATTGAAATTAAATAAAAATGATAACAAACATATTCATCCTAACTACCCAAACTAAACTCAATTAACATTATAATCATATTACTTAAAATACATAACATATTATTGAAATTAAATAAAATTAAAATCCCTTACCCATCACTAAATATCTCTTAAGTTAGGAATCCAATTCCCACTAATCCATAATGTTTCATCAAGGTCAACATCAACCTCAAATATTTAAAAAAATATCTTCTCTCCTTGCAACTCCCACGATTAGATGATATATCGTCAAAGTCAACATCAACCTCAAATATTTAAAAAATATATTCTCTCCTTATTAAATTGAAAGGTCAACATCAACATCGAATCTTTAGAAAAATATCTTCTCGTCCTATGAAATGGAAATCTTCTTTGTGATGTGAAACCGTCCATTTTATTCACAAAGTCTCCAAAACATCAACTCCATGATATGTCATGTAGCAAGTTGCATGCACCCCCTTCTTATTATAAAACGACAAAAGACTTGCCTGGTTTGTAAGATAACAATTAAGGTACATCTTACCTTCTCCACACATCATGTTCCCCACTTAAATATGTAATGATAAAATAAATATGTAATAAAGGCTTTTACGTTACATGAGTCACATTTATTATTTGAATTAAACATGTTACATTCCATTTTATTTTTTATATTATATGATTTACAGAAATATATATGTAATTAAAATATATGAGTAAATTTATTTTAATTTTAAATTTATTAAATATTAAGAAAAAATAAGATATAAATTTCTTTGTATTTGAAATAATGAGAATATGTGTGTATTTAGTGAGTTAGTTTTATTGGTTAAAATAAATTATTTCAAGGTGGAGTTCATCGTGAAGTTTTTATCCGTTGAACCACTGGTTGTTATTGTGGCTAGTTGTTGAATTTATCTCAATTCAATACAAATATTTGGATGAGAAGGAAAATCTCATGAGGTTTTTTCTAAAAGTTTTTTTTTTTTTGTTATAGATTTTAGGAATTTGCATAAATAGTATTTTTAAGAATTTGATTTGTTTATATTAAATATGTTTAAATATATTTTATTTATTTATTTAGGACTTAAGTTGAAATATTTAATTTTTATTATTATTTTATTTTATTTTTTAAATGTCAAGTGTCAGCTTTAGCATTAGACATTAACATTACACATATCACTTATACAAATTGTAAAATATACCTTTCAATGGAAATATATTTCTTTTTTTAAAAGAATGTTATGCACTATAAAACTCAAGCCCCTTTCTAAGCAAAATCTTCAGTTATAAATATGGATCCTATTGAGTCACCAAATAACCATCCATTTTATCATCTTTTCACGACTTTTCCCTTAATTTTTAATCATTTTTCACTTTCTATAACCTTGTATTAAGACTATTTTCATGATTTATGTGGGATTAGGTTCAAGGTATTTTCCAATGCATTTATTTTGGTATTTTAAGTGAATTTATGATTAAATATTGGAAAAATAATATTCTTTCACTTATCTTTGAAAGTTGGGTGAGTTTGATAATGATTACATGTACATTTCGAGTTTGTAACAATGTTTATTTTTATCACCTAACTCCAAATTCGAATTTATTCTTCATCCATTAAAGATTTGATGAGTATTTGAGATGATTATTCAAGTACCTTGGATAAAAAAGAATCATGAAGTTATTGATTAGATTTGTTATCTAATATTTTAAGAGATTTTGGAAATATTGTTTACTTTCTAAATACTAGCAAAAGGTTGTAACCACATGAGAGATTTGTGGATCTAAATTAATTAGTGTTTATCTTAGTTTCAAAGCAAGTTTGCGTATAAATAAGAGTGCATTCTCCATTCCAAAGAAGAAAGACTCTTGGAGAATACATCCAGAATGTGATGGAATAAATAAAGTTTCTTGATATTTCCTTTCATATAGATTGTCATTCTTTAGTTCTATAAATAGAATGCTTTGATTTAGTTTTATGATGTTGTAGTTTAGTTTGTTGCCTTGTTCTTGGGAGAATTATGTTCACTCGAAACAGATCATGGTGGTATTTTACTTCATTTTATATGTCTTTATTTAATTATGCTATTTGATTTCATGAACAACCTTTTCCTTTTGCAGATTGGTTTTGTTTTAAGCAATGATTCATGGAAACAAGATGTGTCCAACTCATACATGATTGACCTTTCAAGTACATGCTCATTGGCAAGAATGATTAAGTTTACTGTTGATTGATGAGTATCATGTATTCATTTCCATAGTTAGTTTCATTGGATTATATTATGAAATATACCAAATGGAGTATTGTTGTAGAAGGTTCATATCTCAAAGATTGAACACTTATCTACAACCCGATTCACAACACTCATGGATATAGTAAGGTATAATGGAATGATGAATTTGTCTTTTGTTCCATTTATTTCATGCAATTAATTTAATAAATAGGATCAACATTGAGCATTCTAGATAGATCATACTACAAATATTCTAATTCTACACATATTGTGTTTGCATTTCATAAATTTACGAAATCCCAGATTGATAATTAAATGTAATAGGATTTAGACATATACATCGAATGGAATTTTTGGCACCATTTCTAGGGAAATTCTTGAGGAATTGGAGAGGTTGCAGTATGTCATTTTAGCAAATAGGTGGCTTTTGAATTAGCATTGAAGAGATTGTCGACTATTTTCTTTGAACCAATTTTTAAACCAAGTTTTTTTCCACATATAGTTTCTTGCATAATTTTTTCCATAGTTTAGAATGCACTTTGAGTACAAAGAATTAGAGCATTGATAGTTCATTTTTTGTATATGATTTCTTTTGGTGCTAACATTCTAGATCCAATGGATTAGAGATGCTAAGACGAGAGGTAATAACCTGTGCATCCACTATAGTGGGTACTATATTCCACTTAATCTAAAGTATGTTAGTACTGTATCAATATTCTTAGATACATTTCTTGGTAAATTATTTCAACCATTTTTCACTCATGGTGCAGTCATAACCATCCCTTCCACAAATCCATTGGTAGAAATATTCACAAGAGAAGGAATGCATTTGAAGGAAGAAAGACAAGAAAAGTTCAGTAGAAAAAATGGAAGAACAAGCATTCAATAAAGGACAATAAAACCCTTCAATGTAAGCACTACAAATTACAATTTTGACTTTCTATAGTAAGGCGACAATGCACAATATTTGCTACAAATCCAACAATTTGCTAGAAAAACAGGATCGCGGAGAAATAAAATAAAACAAATGCGGAAATAAAATACAAAAGATACACAATACAATAGAGACACAAATATGCGTGGTTCACCCAATGTGGGCTACGTCGACCAAAGAAATTGTCAGGTCCTTCCTTTATTATTATCCAGCAATCGAAGGGATACTACCTACAACAAACCCGTTGTAACTTCCTCTTCTTTCTTTTATAGTATCCTATCTCAGAATACAATATTTGCCATCATACCTAGCCACAATACATTTCCCTCATAAGAGAGGGTTGCCTTCCAGGGAAAAAAATCTTAAGATAAATTCTATCATTAGATCTGTGAGCTTATAATGAACGATCCACATTTACAATGAAATTACAATATACTTTTACAAGACAATTTTTCCTTCAAGGGCCCGCTTGCCCTCGGACCCCGCAGAGGGGGTAACCCCCCTCTGCACTCCCCCGCGTGGAAGAGTGTACATTCTTATGGGGTGTAAAGTCTTCATGGGGTATAAACATGGCAGAAAACAAAGACCTCTGAATCTAGAAGATAATCAGGCTCCACAACCAACACAATTTACCTCCAGTTTTCTAAAGGCATATTTAAATATCTATGTGATAGGCATCAAATATTTTTGGGGGATGGAGTAATTATATCATCATAAACACATCCACCAAAAATTTCATGCACTCACATCATTGTTTAAGATAGAATGGTCATTTTTGGAATTTTGTAGCAAATTGACTTTGGAAATCTCCTAAAAATAGAGTTAGTACAATCATGATTTGAGGGGTCAAACAAACACATATTGAAAACATTTTTCTAAGGGAGATATCCCTTGGAATATAGTTTCCAAACCAACTTGAATAACCTCATTTCAATGTTGTATGCAAAAGTTACACTCAAATTACTAATTGTTTGTCATGAAATATGCATTATGACAATTGTGTAACCTAATTGTTCAATAACATGTTTCACATGTCAAATAATTACATCTCCAAAACATTTTTATAATGGAGAAAGGAATTCATGTATATTTTAATTCATAACTTGAATCATTCCATTGGGAGGCCAGGTGAAAATTTTATGCCACATTTAGTAACTGCATGTCTTAAAACCAACATAGTAAAACTTTTCCTCCTAGGTCTATTCATCAACAGTTTTGAGATATAATATAAAGGAATATTAAAAACTTGTTCCTATTGGAGATGGATAATTGAATCTAATTTCATCTCCAAGTGGAATCACATATATCATTCCTTTAATGAAAAATTTATGCTAAATACCAATTGTTTTTCTAGGAAAACATTCACAAGTAGCCTTGTTAAGTTCCTTAGCATGTTTGAAAAACAATTTAAAATTACTTTGAAAAGATGTTCTATTGGAGGTATGGCTATGAATCCACTTTAATATAGATTTGGAATCACTCAAATTCGAACTTGAATGAATAATTTATCAACAAAACATTGTCGGTTAGTCTAGCTGGCCAACACTCCTCAACATATAACAAAATGCATTTTTCTTCATTTATCTTCCTTGGAATTGTTTTATAAGAACTATTTGTCATTTTTTTGTGTATTTCTTGGAAGAATATAGACCACACAACTCTATTCTTTCATGATATCATGTTCTATTGCGGGTAAGTGGTACTTTTTGCAAGTATTAGGAGGATCCAAACGGTCATACCATGGATGAGTGATTTTGAAGACAATTTTTTTTTCTTTTTTTAAGGACATGTCATCCAGACATTCACATCAAATAAAATTCAACATCATAAAATGTTGAAATCATGCAGAGACTTAATATCCTTGGAGCTCATTATAGGAACATTCCATTTTATGACCAACAACACCAACAATACCCAAATTTTCAAGATGGATCAAGGTCAATAAATATGAATACCAGTGAAGACTAGTACCAAATATAAGTCCAACTCATTTTCCACATTCACCATACGATTTCTATAGATGAGGTATTATCAAGAGATGGACACTATTCATCCTACTTATTCACCATGGTATGCCCTTATATTTCCTCCTTTCGAGCTCAACAATCCATGCATGTTGAAGTATACACTTTCATTTGATTATGTATTCAATCTTAAATTCTTCATGATACTACTACTACCACATTATGACTTCAACCTATTTTTCCTTCATGAGTTTTCCATACTTTCCTGCTCCATTAATGCCTAACCCATGTAATAAAGGCACTCATCTCACTTGCATGTTGTTTTACCTCATTGTCCTATCCCTTTCCTCAAATAAAAATTTGATGGTGAAAACCTATCTTATGCGTCATCATACCATGAAGTGCTTGAAAAAACAACTTGTAGGCAAGAATTCCTTGGGAAAAATAATTTCTTATAGTGAAAACCCTTTTGGGCGCAATAAAAAAAATCTTGTTTCAAAAGAAACTTGTTGGAGGACAAGATTTGCAATGATTAAAGTTAAATCAAAATTCCATCCATGTTCAGTTTCTCTTTACCTCGTTGAATGAAAAGCTTTCTTGTCTATCAAGAAGCCTCTTTCAGATTTCAGTTACATAAGGTGGTTGCTCCAAATATCATGTTACCAGTTTCGACATTAAAATCTAAGTCTACCTCTTATCAAGGTTCTATGTTTCTAGATATCAGTTTATAACAAGCTACAAGTACCACATCATCCGATTTCTACTTACTCAGCTCAGTTCAAATCACCATTGTGGACCAACTCATCTCTCCTGCTCCTCAGGATGTCATATACTTGTTGTCGATATCATGGAACTCTTGGGTAGGTGCAGGTATGTTTATTTTCCAATATTTAATCAATAATTCCTTGAATGCTACAACAAGTGTGCTTGGAAAATTCCTTATGCCCTTATGCTTGCTTTGCTACTCTCATATGTCCTTCCCTATTTTTCATATTTTTTGAGGACATAAGAAACCATTAGTTGGGGGGGGAGACATTCATACCTTTTGATCACATACTCTCATATAGCCTTTTTTATCCCATACTCTCATACAATGGTAATAGACATTTTCCCCTCACATGAATTCTTGTTGTCATTCATGTAACCCATAATTGGTTTGGATATGAGCACAACTCCAAATCAAAATCCAACATTTGGGGGATAATTTAGATACTATGGGGATGATTCAACAACTATCAAATAGGTCAAGCATTGATATCATTAAAAGACAAATAATTTGTAGTAGATCTTGTAACCATAGAGAGATCTTGTAACCATAGAGAATATCTTGTAACCACAATGCAGATCCGGTAAAACCATTCATTGGTTAGCATACTTGTGCTTCCTCAAATAAAAATCCACCACTTGGATTGTTATAGATGATCAAGACATGATTTGGTTCCTATAAAATCACCAAAAACTCAAATTGATTGTTCCTAGGGAGAAATTCAAACTAAAAGTCAATGTAGAAATTTTAAAACAGTTAAATCTACTATAAGGGCACTTTTTGCATGCCATTTTCATGCATTTGAAGCCAAATCAAGAAAAATGAAGACGATGTTTGTGACCAATATAACCATTTAGGTAATAATGTTATAAAAATTCTCAAAAAATACACAAGGAAGGTTGTATGAGCATGATTTTAAGGCATTTTTTTTTATCATTATGTACAAGAAAGGAAAAATTCAAGTCGTTGAGTAATTTTGCACAACAATTCCTTTTTTTATTCAAAATGGAAATATGAAATTATGGCAAGATGAGAAATGATAAAATACACCATTTCCAACTTGAAACACTCAAGTTGGCCTTAAAACGAGTCGGAGGCGTAATTTTTTGTGCATTTGAGCAATTTGGGAAGCGCCTAAAATTTATGTAAGATCAACAATTGTATGCACCACCAATGATAAACTATATATGTTTCTACATGATTAGGATAAAGGATTAACATATTCTATTAAACTTATTTTCATTATGGATGCTTATCAGGGGAAAATGACAAGGAAAGTTGCACTCCTCTGCATTGGACCACAATAAGAGGAAATTTAGAAGGTTTCATTGTTCTTGTAGGAATTATTCCACCAATAAACTTGTAGCAACTTGTGTATGTTTGGATAATCTTAAAGACTTGAGTAATCAACAATAATATATGTACATCTATTTGGGGTATGTAATTTGAGGAGAATGTATCAATGTGATTGTAAGCATGTTTATAGTCTATATTCTAATCACTTTAAAAGGGGGAAATCACACCAATGGTGAGGGGTGTATTACTTACACAAATGGAGATAGTCTTAAACAACAACATCAAATTAACTTCTTTACAGTAGCATAGAGGCATTGTTTATTAGATTTTGATAAACCCTAATGATTTTCTATTTGTGGTTGCAACTGTAGTATTTGTGCTAGCTAAAGTACACCTTCTTGGGTTTCTATATGTTTAGTCCTAGGAAGTTTGATCAGGGAAGGTCTATTAGTGATAAGAAGTAGAGAACACTTCAGGAAGGGGTAAGATCTCATCTATAAAAAACATTTGTGTTTATCTTTGGCATTATGTTTGTTGTGGCATAATGTTTTCTCTGTTTGTAATGAACATTATACCATGTTGTGTGTATCAATGCTAGTAAGGGAACTAATTCCCTTGTAGTGAATTATGAAAAGTGTTAGGAATTGCAGTGCATTAGAGAATCTTATAGGATCATCTATTAGAGTTTGTAATAATAGTCGTATATCTTTAGAATGTGCTTTGGGAGAAAATAAGAATTGAAGAATTTGGAAATGAAGGCCATTCCTTCCTTTCCTTTCTAATCATCTTGGTGTGTCCCTGCATCCCATAATTGAACATTATTGTAGTTTATGTCTATAATTGATCATTAAGTTGCTACAACACAATAAGGAGGATAATAAAAGAGATGAAACAAGGCTGAAATTGATTTGACCATATCTTGCAAACCGTGCATCTGATGGCCACATAATTGGGAGGAGAAATGCACTAAGGTCAGATGAATAAACTCAAAAAAATTCAAGAAAATACAATTCATATCCTTTGAGAAATCAACCACCATCACCTCCAACCATTTTGGTTATTTTTCAAAATTTGTACAATGAATGAATGCAATTTTTTGTGGGAAGAAGCATAAAATGCATTGAATAATTGCATTTTTGAATGAATGCAATCATTACCAACACCCCCACAAAATTTCCCAACCCACTTGGTAAATTTTGAAAATAAATGAAAAATATACCAAATGAGGTCTACTACTGGAAATCCTGTAACTAGTTTCTAGATCCAGTAACCCTCTTCATTGATTGGCATACCAATGTGTTTTAAGGAGGAAATCCACCATATCGGTTTTGTTTCTAGAGGCCTAAATATGGTTTAATGTTGATCAAACTAGATCCAGGCTACACGATGACAGTGTTATCCCAAGGTCAAATTCAAATTCAACAACTTGTTACTTCATAAATTTAGTTCAAGGATTGATTTGTCTTGAGATGGTTAAGATTATAAGTAGGGAACAACACCCTTAAAGAACAAGGAGCCATATCATTGAAATTTAGTTGATATGCACATTGTTGGGTTACCAATATGAATACGTGCACATGGTTTTAAGTGATGATATTTTTTCTATTTGAAGGGGTGGAATCTTTTTACGCAGTACGAAAGAGAGCAAGTCCAAGAGGCAAGTTTTTTCGCACAAGAACCAACACTCACTAGGACTTGCAGTTGTCACACAAAATCCAACCACAAGACACTCAACTACAACTTCTAGCACTATTATCCAATATTTCATAAGAGACCTAACCACAGTTTAGAGAATCAGATAAGGGTTGCATGAGGACATGCAATATGTTCAATTGGGGGGAGATGTTCAGTCACCAAATTACCATCCTTTTTATCATCTTTTCACAACCTTTCCCTTGAATTTAATCCATTTCCTCTTTCTGTAACCTTGTATTAATTGTATTTTCATGATTTATATGGGATTAGGTTCAAGGTATTTTCCAATGCATTTATTTTAGTATTTTAAGTGAGATTATCATTAAATCTTGGAAAAATATCACGCTTTCACTTATCTTTGAAAGTTCGGTGAGTTTTGTGATTATCACAAGTACATTTGGAGTTTGTAACAATGCTTATTTTTACCACCTAACTCCAAATTCGAATTTATTCTTCAATCATTGAAGATTTAATGAGGATTTGGGACGACCATTAACATACCTTGGATAGAGAAGAATCATGTAGTTCTTGATTAGATTTGTTATCTAATATCTTAAGAGGTCTTAGAGATATTGTTGACTTTCTAAATACTAGCAAAAGGTTTTAAACATATGAGACATTTTTGGATATGAATTAATTAGTGTTTATCTTAGTTTCAAAGAAAGTTTATGTATAAATAAGAGTGTCTTCTCCATTTCAAATAAGAAAGACTCTTGAGGAATACATCGAGACTATGATGGAATAAATAAAGTTTATTGATATTTCCTTTCATATATATTGTCATTCTTTAGTTCTATAAATATCATGTTTTGATTTAGTTTTATGATGTTGTAGTTTAGTTTGTTGCCTTTTTCTTGGGAGAATTGAGCTCACTCCAAATCGATCATGGTGGTGTTTTATTTCATTTTATGTTTTTATTTATTTTTTCTATTTGATTTCATGAACAATCTTTTCCTTTTTCATATTAGTTTTCTTTTAAGCAATAATTCATGGAAACAAGATGTGGCTAACTCATACATGATCGAACTTACATGATCATAGCCATGAATTATTAAGTTTACTTTTGATTGATGTAGTATGGTGTATTTCATTTCCACAGTTAGTTTCATTGAATTATATTATGAAATATACAAAATGGAGTATTGTTGTAGAAGGTTCATATCTTGAATATTGAACACTTAACTACAACTCGATTCACAACACTCATGGATATAGTAAGGTATAATTCAATGATGAATTTTTCTTTCGTTCCATTTATTTCTTGCAATTGATTTCATAAGTAGGATCAACATTGATCATTCTACATAGATCATACTACAAATAATCTAATTATGCACATACTATGTTTGCATTTCAAAAGTTTACAGACTCCCATATTAACAAATAAATGTAATAAGATTTAGGCATATATATCAACTAACACATGTTGGGCCCTTTGTTTTTGGTTAGAAGTTGCACAAGGAAGACTACAGTCCTAATTTTGGTCAAACACAATTTGCGCAAGCCACAAAGGAGCTGGACAATGGAGCAAGCAAGGAAACAAAAAACGGTTGGAAAGAGGAACATCGCAACACCAACAAGGAGAAACAAGTTATAACAGAACAAGAAAAAGAAACCATGTGAAGTCTCAAGCTAGGAAATCCCATTCAACCTATATATACGAGACGCATATGATTGTAAAGGGTTAGATGGTGTAGATGGTATAGTTGGGTTAGATGGGTGTAGACAAGATTATCATTTACTCCATGTAGGTTATGTGATTGTAATTCATATCCATTTTGGGAAAAGGGTAGATAGAGATCTGAGGAATGAGTCCGAAGCCATAAAATATTGTAACAGATTAGTGACTTGTATTTGTTAAATTGTAGCTTAGAAGCTCTTTTGATGATAATATATGGAAGGACCTGGAATTTTGAAATATTTTGTGTAATTCTCTATCCATGGTTATGAATTTTCTCTTTACTTTACTTCTTCATGGTTGATAAGATAAACATGTTATAACTGTTTGCAAATGTTGTCTCAACCCCATTGTCTTTAATACTAGTTATGAATGAGTTTAGATTCTCTCTTTGATTATTTCATCTTGCAAAAGACTATGGTGAATCTTGAAGGTTGTAGAAATCTGCCTAAATATTCTCCCTGCTCTTCCCTATATTCATGTCTTGGTTGTGCTTCAAGCAATAATTATTCTCTCCAGAGAAGATGAAAATGCCAATTCTCTAGACTACTCGGTGCCTTTTGTTGGTAACTTGAGAAGGACCCTAGTTTGATCAACTTTGCACCAACAAAATGGTTCCGTTGTAGGGACCTGCATTGAAAGGGAACCTGTAGGAAGAATGCTTCCTCAGATTCATCGATCAGATATTCACCAGGGGTGGGAGAAAAATTGTGATGCCTTCATAGGGAAAGAAGCAGAGCTGTGAGGAAAATCTATGAAAGATACATGGGAGGTTGTCTTTTACTCAAAAAGATCAAGCAACCAGTATGAGACATTTTGGGTTAAGTTTCCAGCAGAGATTTTCCACTGGATATATAGGCTCCAAGAAGCTCTGGAATTCCAAGAACAAGTCAAGAAGACCTGTGCTTGGTATATAGAAAATATTGAAGCGCTTCATTGCTAGATCGTCTGGTAATGCGAGCGATCGATTTCTGGGTCAATACAACATTATAAGGATGCATTATCGAGTTTGCAGCTAAGAATCACCACTATTTTTCATGGGCAGAAGTGAATTTCAAGAAATACACAAGGGGAATACTATTGAGAGAAATCCCTTTGTGGATTAAGGTTTTCTTGATGGAGAAGGGGATGTTGACTATGTCCACGACTGAGATGATATCCTAAACACCCTTGCTTGGGGTGGGGTGAGTTTGGGGTGGAATCATGGCCTGAGAGCGGGGAGAGGGTTCTTTGACAAATGGGGGAGAAACAAGAAATGAACTCAAGGGATGAGTGAGCCTTGAAAAGAGCCGCCATAGTTGAGAAGTGGTGGTGCGGTAAGATAAAGAAAGCAGTGAAACAGTCTGAGAATTTGCATAAAGAAGTCAGACCAAGAGAAGTCGAGGAAGGACAGATGGAAGAGTTGCGAAAGATGAGAAGACAAGAAAGAATGGCCAATCAAAGATTAAATGAGAGAGAAGCGTAGAGAGAAAAAATTCCCCAAGAGGGTGGACAAGAAGAAGAAGGTGTATAAGCATGGGAAAGGGAAGACGACATGGATATTGAAGAAGAAAGAGAAGATTCATCCCCGATACCGGGAAATATCAGGAATTCGGCAAAAGAGACCGCTCCAGAGGATGAGAACGAGACCCGACAGATCAAGGAAACCTGCCCCGAATCACCCATACCCCAAGTGTATTATATACAAGTGGTAAATTCTATACTACATTATTATGCTATTCCTGTTCCATTAAAGTTAGTTAGTCAGTCACAATTGGGAAGCACGAATACTAGGAGGATATTGGGATTCCCTGGTAGATCGCAACCAGGACCATTAAGTTTTATCTTGATAGGGGTAGTAAAATCATCAATGGCTGGTAATGTGGGAGGTTTGATTGCTCAATATCCATAATTTTGGGGTAAGGGAGACAAGGATGTTGAGCAACATTGGTTCTTATATGAAGCAATTCAAAGGTCCAAAGGGACTCTAGATGCAAATAAATTGGTCGCGTTCCAGACTACCTTGAGAGGTCCTGCTCTCAAATGGTACATGAATGCTATTAAGCCAAGAGTGCCAGGAGCACAAGGTCAAGCATTCACACTTGAACAAGTACAGACAAAATTCATAGCAGAGTTTAAGCTACCTCAATCAAAACAACAAGCTTTGTTTGAGTTGCGCAAAATTTAGCAAAGGGAAGGTGAATCATCTTAGGAATATAGCCAGAAGTTTAAATATGATATAGGGAGGTTAGCACATCCAATTAATGAGGAACATAAAAAAGAATGGTATATCCAGGGATTTCTACATCTGACATGAATTCTGTTAGCGCAACAACAGATAGCCACTTTGACAAATTCCTTGGAACAATCAATGAAGATTGAAGCCATGGTAGCATATTCAGGGAGTCTGAGAGTGACCAGACCCCTAGAAAATGAAAATTTGGCTCAACTAAAGGGACAAAATCATCGCTTATAGAGAATATTCAAGAATTGACGATACATAGACCAGGGCGACCACAAGTCTTGTGTACTAGATGCTACACAAAAGGACATTTGGTAAACGAATGTCCACGGATGAGGGGAATAGGACCCCCTCAGAATCCAATGGGATCCTCACCAGGAACCACGGGAGGATTTGTGCAAGTATCCATTAATTTATCATTCCATACCCCAACCCCGTATCATGATTTTCCAGGTAATCAAGCATCACTGTTAGTTGACCATTACGAGATCCACCGAATTCATGGGAATGGGCCAATATAGTACCCCATTATTTATAAGTATTCAACGATACCGAATATTGTACATTTTGAGTTTTTCACATCTACCACACATGCTACAAATCAGTGTAGAGCGTTGGATGCACTTGCGGACAGACTGGATCAAACATCATTCAGGGTGAATGAAACCCCTCAGGGGCTGGGAAGAGGTCGAGGAGGTTGAGCTGGAGGAGACTTAAGAGGAGGAAGAACCGGGGGAAGAGGATCAAGTAGATTCTACTACTGTGATGAGCAAGGTCACATGGCTAGAGATTGTCCTCACTTGAGGCAGCCATGGTGCTCTTACTGTAGAACCAATGGGCACGCAAATAAAGACTGCCTAGAGCTAATTGCGAAATGGGAAGATCATGTACGTCAACGCAGAACTAATATTATAATCTCAAAGATAAAGATATTCATTAAAGGACAACTACCCATTGCCCAACCAATATCGTTACTCGAGGAGGAGCAAAGACTGGCGCAGACGCTGATAATATGCCTCAGATCTAGAAAGCAACGCCTAAGGAGGACATGTATGATCCTATGAAACATAAGATACTCTTTAAAAATTCAATAGAAGTATTCCAGAGTATCCATGGCCCTAAGATGGAAGAAAAAACACCTCAGCCTATTGTTTATCCTAAGATCGTGCAAGTCCCTTCTTCACCCCCTGCACCCCGAAACCCCATAGTCTCGATGAGACAACCTAAGTAGTCACAAAATGTAGTTTACCTTTGGTTTCAATTATTTTATGATATTCTTGGGAATGACCAGCTGAAGAAAAGTTGCACAATGCCCTGTACCTAGTCTGAGGAACTGAAGAATCTCTAGAAACTAGAATAAAGACTAATCTTCCCGAGAAGAATACTCAGAGAGTGCAACAAAGGAAAATAAGGATTGGGAAAGAGTTTAGATTATCAACCCAACTAGATGAGTTTGAGATTAAGGATTTTATGTTAGATCTAGGATCTAATGTTAACATACTTCCTAAAAAGACTTGGGAAGCTTTTTATTAAACCTCAGTTGAGATATTCCCCAATCCAGTTAAGAATGGCCAATCAATATTGTATTTTCCCAATAGGAAGACTAGAGAATGTGGAAATAGATGTTGCTAAAGTGAAGACTATAGCTGATTTTGAGGTGATCAAAATCATGGGGGATAAGGACCCTTATCTTGCACTACTTGGTGTTGACTAGGCCTATTATAATTATGTTGTGATTGACCTGAAGAGGGATACTATGACATTTGAAGAAGATGGAATCAAAATAGTTCAACCCTTGGATCCATATGTAGGCCCTCGATACATAGAGCCAACATACAAAAATATGGAAGGAGAATATTTGGATCAGTTATACATTGTAACAAGAGGAACGAGAGAATACTACATAAATCCTACTACTGATGGATCAGTAAGTTGGAGGAGCATACAATCAACGAATGAAGATTCAGAACTAGCATTTGACAGTTGGCATCAAGGTTCATATGAAATATTTTCAAGAAGATGCGCAACTGTCAGAGAAACTAGATGGGTTGGAACCGAGGTCAGAGAACACCTGATGTACAATGATACCTTAGAACTTGACATTTTTCTAGTCAACATGGAAGAGAAGATAGTGGAGGATCAAAAGATTTTAGTTATGGACTTAGCCCTCCATGAAACCCCTGCTAGATGGTGGGCTAGTCACAAAGCCTTGATTAATAATTGGAAGTATGTGAATCAAGCTATCCAATATAGATTTCAATATAAGGAGCAACCAGAATCAAATATACAAATGGATTTCCAAGTTGCACAACTATTCAATGGAAAGTCTGATTCTAAAGAACATATTGAACAATGCATGAGAGAGTGGCCAGTTGCGGAAATTCCATCTCGCTTGTGGGTTAAATTATTTCCCCATTCGTTAGGTCCAATTCTGAAAGCTTGGTACATGCATGAAGAAACCAGAAGGCAAACCATTGACTGGAAAATGTTAGCAGACCAATTTTGCAAGGACTTCTCTTTTACAAGTAAGTTCCCTGAGATTAAGATAGTTTTGCAACAAATTAAAAAAATCCTTTTTACCGATGTTGGTGAACAGAAATCACACCCAGTGGTATGTGCAAATAATAACCAAGCAATTTAGTCTAACCTTGACCTAGACACGAACAAGACACCTATAGACTGTTATAATATTGAGAAGGATTTGGAAAACCTAGATGATTTAGAAGAATTGAGAAACTTAGAGATTAAGGAAACAAAAGGAAGCAGAGAAATCCATAACACCATACCCAACCACACTGATAGTTCTTATAATTATCCATTGAAGTTGAAAAAAGTCAATATAGGAACTATAGAGCAACCTAAGATAGCTATGGTAGGAGATTACTGGGATGAGAAAACTAGCCAGGAAATACATAACCTGTTGCGGGAGTATCAAGACTTATTCCCAAAAACATTTTCAGAGCTAAAAGGGATTAAAGGAGCTATGGGAGAGATGAAAATTCAACTAAAATCATGATCAAAACCTGTAAGGAATAGGCCATATCGCCTTAACCCCAAAGTGAAAAAAACGGTTAAGAGGGAAATAGACAAAATGCTTGAGGTTGGACTTATTTTTCCAGTGGAAGAAGCCGAATGGGTTAGCCCAATAGTCATGCAGAGCAAGAAATGTACAGAGGACATTAGGGTATGTGTATACTATAGTAGCCTTAACTCCGCCTTTGTGCATGAAACTTTTCCAACACATTTTATTGATGAAGTGCTAGAACAAGTTGCGGGGAAAGAATCTTACTCATTTACAGATAGATTTTCGGGGTATCACCAAGTGAGAATCTTTTAAGAAGACAAAAGGAAGACCACATTCAAAATAGAATGGGGGTCATTTTTATATAGTGTGATGCCCTTCAGCCTAAAGAATTCCCATGCAGTTCTTTCCTAGATTGTAATAGTAGTTTTCTAAGAATTTATTCACAAGTTTATATAATTTTATATGGACAAAATATACAGTCTGCTCAAGGAACATGTAGTGCTACTACACTTGATGTTTGATAGATGTATGGAATTGAAGTTATCTTTGAACCTCAGAAAGTGTATCTTCTGTGTGCCACATGGAAACTTGTTAGGCCACATAGTATGTTGAGAAGGAGTATTGGTAGACCCATCCAAATTTGCATTCATTGCGAACATGCCACTGCCTACGAGCGCTAAGAAATGGCACTCCATGCTGGGGAACATAGGGTACTATCACAGGTTTATCAGAAGGTATGAAAACATTACTACACCCCTGGAAAATCTACTAAATAATTCATAAGTGTTCTAGTGGATGCCAAAGTGTGATAAAGGGTTCGACATCCTAAAGGAAAAGATCAGAACAACACCTATTCTGATATTTCCGAACTGGGAAAACAAATTTCATGTGCATGTAGACACATCAAGTATTTCCCTAGGAGCCATCTTAGCGCAACGAGGAGATGGATCCATGGATCATCCTATCTACTTTTATAGCAGGAAGTTGTCACAAGTTGAGCGCAACTATACAACCACATAAAGGGAGGGTTTATCTATGATTTATGGTATACAAAAGTTTAGACATTAATTGTTAGGCTCCCATTTTAAATTATTTGCTGATCATTCTACGTTAAAATATCTAGTTAACAAGCCTATTTTGGAAGGAAGAATTTGTCTATGGTTGTTACTGTTTCAAGAATTTTCATTTGAGGTGATCATTAAACCCGAAAAATGAAACGTGGGCCCTGATCACCTGTCTAGATTAGAGTCAGGAGAAAGGGGTGGAGAAGTCGATGATCAACTTCCAAATGCATACCTATTTCAGGTGGAGGCCGTACTAGAATACCTAGAAGACATAGAAGTTTTCTTAAGTGTTATAACCCTAAATTGCTCCACACATGCATACCTAGCATCAAGCCCTCTTACTTGCTAGTTTTGCCAAGCCATCATTGAGTTGCTCTTCTTAAAAAAACTATTTTTGAAAATGTACGCGCCCTGCGCCATTACTTCTTGCATACACATTCCTGCTACACCATTATAGCTTTCGTACGTACGCTAGCTGCACCATTACAACTCACGTGTACTTGCAAAAGTTTCAAAAATTAAAAACTTGCAAGGAATTCATTGACATTACAAGCTATTGGGTAGTTTCCCAACTAATCCACCACCTATAGACCGTCAACCAACCAAATAACCATCCTTTTGTCATATAAAAGGAGGTGTTGGGCTCTCATTCCTAATCCAAGCATAAGAATAGTGAAACTCTGCCCATTTCACATCCCCTCTTTTCCCTAAGCATTTGCAGGCTTGTTGAGAGAATTGCATTAGAATTCCCCATTTTGTCCTTTTTCCTCCATTATAAGCCCATTCCATTTCCCAAAGAGAAGATTGAGAGGACAAAGATACGCGGAGGTGCACTTGGAGCTTGGTGAAGAGGAGCCCGGATCTTGTTGTAAGTAAACATTATGATATCAATAAAATAAATACTTTTCCTGTCCTGAAATATGATGTGTCAAATATTTGTATTTGATTTATGTTTTATTCTAACATCTAACCCATGATTTATATATGAAATACATGTTTGTAGTTTCCTGTTTATCTATTTGTGAATGCAGGTTAGCCTTGGGAGGAGGCTTGCAGTCAGCAGAGCTATCGAGCGCAAGAGGATTGACACCAGACGTGGAGTAAAAGGTATAGTTATCTGATCCTTCTTACTTTGTATTTCATGAATGAGTCTGGGGTATGTTCGGGGTAATTAGAAAAGTAGGATACTTTTAGATGGTTGTGATCTACCTACATGTTGAACCCTAGTGTAGTCCATAGGGGGGTTTTCTCGGTATAGCAGAATTGGCGACCATATTGCGGAGCCTTTAGGGTTTTAGAGGATTTTTCGGGTGTTTGATTGGTTTTATACCTTTTGAGTTTCATTTTGAGTCTGTTGAGTCTTTAAGGGGTTATGGTCACCTGGTGGTACCATACCAGTTTCTCCCTGCCCTGTCAGTCTATATGTTTTAATTTTTTTCCAAGAAGTACATAGGTATACACATCTTGTTGTGGGTCAGCATGCATACATATGATCCCTACTTTATAGACAACCCACATACATATGCAGGCTGCTTAAGCATCAGTAGCATGCCTATGTCAAGAAACTATTTTTAAGAAGAGTTAGCCAACCTCTTCCCTGATTGAGGTTTTACTTCTTAGGGTTTCTTGATTAATTTCAGTCTATTTGGTTTTTATAGTCGTAGCTTGGGTCAGATTTGAGTTTAATTGTCTTCTTAAGTTTCTTATGTTTCCTAGATTTTTAAACTTATTTTTAGCTTGAAATTTTAAGAAAAATGAGTTGCATTTTAAAAAAAAGTTCCCCCTCATGGTCGGGGAGGCCATGAATTGTGTATTCATTAGTCTCTTTTAGCATCTTTTGTTATTTCTTCTTTGATTTGAAGAAAATATATAAAAAAACTTAGCTTGTTAGATCTCTTTCTTTCTTGGAATTTTCTTTGCATTGTTATTTGAAAAAGAAAAATAAATTAGCATAGTGTTGTATTTTCTTCTCATCTTAAAAGAATTTCAAAAGAAAAATAAGAAATATAATCCTTCTTTGCTAGTGTTCTTATAAGTTTCATTTTTTCGCAAGAGTCTTAACAACATCAGTTGCACTACCACACCTTTTGAGTAAATCAAGCCACAAAAAGAATGCTAAATCTAAAATTAAGTAGAATTTTATGTTTGTAGGGTCAATCAACTAGTTTAGGGTTAGAGCCTTGAATTAGATTGGAGAGGAAACTCTTCAAGGATTCTAAACAAACATTGGAGTTTGAGTTAGGGAGTGTTAAAGTCCAGTAACGTGAAAGTTATCCGGGACCCCACTCTAATACAAAGGCTAAACACGAGGTTGCATGCGGAAAGGTAGCGGAGATAACCCATCCAAAGCTGGACCAAGCGTAGTGGGGAACACATATTAAGGACTTGTCATGGGATATTGTCGGTTGCATTTTCCTATGGAGCTTTGTGGACCCTGAATCCGTTCGAGATCCTCAGTTTTCTTCCAGATTACTTTCTTTCTATACCCTTAGTAGGTTTCGGGCTTGTTACCCTACTCATTGCGGTCCACCCGACTATCGACTATACCTGCCCGGTGACTGTTCACGAGCTGGAAAATTAGTTTCCTTCATTCTAGGGTCTTACACAGGTGACTGGGGGGTATACCGCAGTACTTAGGGCATACATCAAGCCACACTTTGCAGAGTATACCCGGAGGGTTCTTTCGTGTTCGAGTTGCACTTGCACCAGTAAGTTGGTCCAGTGTTGGCATAACTGTCCTTCTAACTAGATAGTGATCTGCTTGATTTTCCTTTAGGAACTTTTAGTGTGTGCTCCCTAATTTTCCATAGTGAGTTAGTCAGTCATTTATTTGGGTCTTTGACCTAGGGTGGTAGACCGCCCACTCCACTAGTCATGAGGAATTTTCGGTCTTCCTCTTAGAAACATGGAACTGCCTCTTTATAGGTGTTGTTTTGATAACACTAGTTTGCCAGATTCAGTGTGTGAGATGTTTACGGACTTGAAAAATCCCGCAAGGGGAGAACTTGTGCATAAAATCTTCATCGAAAATGTTACTGACGATACCAACCAATGAACCCCTTCGCAAGGGGATTCTTGTGATTTTCCTTTCTTCGGAAACATTGGTGTCCCTTTGATGGCCACTTTGTACATTCCTTGGTTGAATGTGGGACTACCGGTTTGATTGGGTATGATTCCAAATGTCCCGAATTCTCTTGACGCTTCTCAGTTAAGCACCTTATGTCATGGGCATAATGTTGATTTTCCTTCGTCAACAAAGTCTTCTCCTCCTCCTTCTCTCGCCTCTGGTGAAAGTACAGTTACTAGTAACCAAAAGTCTAAATGAAGTAGAAAGAGGTAGAATAGGAAGAAGAAATCACCAACCTCTACGAGTCATGTTGGATATAAGTCATAAACCTCTGCAAGTCATGTTGAGGACCAACACCCAGCCTCTACAAGTCATGCTGAGGGCAAGCACCTAGCCTCTGCAAGTCATGTTGGGGGAAAAAGTCCAGTCACTGCTAGTCATAATGGCAATAGGTCTGTAGACTCTGCAAGTCATGTTATCGAACAATCACCAACCTCTACAAGTCATGTTAGTGATATGTCAACAACATATGCTAATCATGTTGGGGAAAAGAAACCAGCCACTGCTAGTCATGCTGGGGGCATTGATTCTTTTGAGAAACCTAGACGGATAGGACGTAAGCCTGAGTTCCCTTGTAATATTTTCAAGGGAGGTAACCTTACTCATCTATGCCTTGGCATTACATAGGTACAAATATTGTGGTCCCTATCTGTAAGCTCTTCTGATTCTGATTCTTTTGAGGTTTCCTCACAGTATATTTAGCCAATGGTTGAGAAAGTGGTCATGCCGATGCAGTCTTCGGTTGATCCCACTCCTCTTTTGGGGGGTGATGTGCCTGTAGACCATGTTGTCTCGCAACTTATTCATCCATTGGTTGAGAAAGTGGTCATGCCGATGCAGTCTTCGGATGATCCCAGTCTTCTCTTGGAGAGTGTTGAGTCTACCAAAGTGGTCACGCCGATGCAGTCTTCGACTGATCTCACTCTTATCTTGAGGAGTGATGTGTCTATCGACTATGTTTTTATCATTTCTAGTTTAATACTTTCAGAACAAGGGGGCATTCCGCTCAATTCAAGAAAACCCCCTTTAAGCCCTAGGATGGTTTCCTTTGATTGGAATGACCTTGTTGAGCCTCGTCTTCCTTCTTCCACACCCATTCAAATAAGGGTTGAAGTTAATTCAACAAACATTTATCGATGTATTGTGGATGAAGGAGCCTCTACAAGTTTTTTATCCTCCTCGGTTTGGAAAGTCTTGGGATAACCCGAGCTTGTGTCTGCTTCGCATGAGATTTTGGCTTTTGATAGATGTCCTAGTGAATGTTTGGTGGTTCTTCCTCAGTTTCCTATCTCGTTAGGTGGGAATATTGTCCTTGTTGATGTTATAGTGGTGCAAGGCCCATTAGATTTTAATATGATTCTCGTGTGTGATTATGTATATCCTATGAACGCTGTGGTGTCTATGCTCTTCTGGGTGATGCATTTCCCTCATAATGGAAGAATTGTCACTATCGACCAGCTGACATCTGATAATCACCATCCTAATTTGGTGTTAGTTCAAGATGCCCCTTTATATGTTCCTAGTGTTCGAGTAGACTCTACCCCACCATGGGTTAATTATGTGGAATCTTATCCTCAGTGTTCAATTGCTTCTAAACAGGAACCTGTGCAATCATGTTTTCCTTCTCGATACTTGGTCTCAACAATTGATCCATTGGTTTATCCAATGGGGGCATGGGAGCCCTTGCTTCCTCCTCTTGGTACAAGTGATCTTGTCAGGATTACTTGAGAAAAGTAGCCCTCTGGATTCTTCTTTAAGCCCTTTTCAGACTCTCTAAACATAAAAATATTGTTGAGCGATCTTGTTTTCCTGCATGCTCTCCAAAATCAAATTTGAAGGCACGTCTCTCTGACAGTAGTTTACCCCTTTTTCAGTTTGGATGGTCAATTATACGAGCAAAGGTATACTCTAGGAATCTTAGTTCGCTAATAAGAGTATTATTAGGTATAAGTTTAACCCTTTTTTGGGCTCGAGGGACTAAATTTATGAAAAAGGAACCCCCACGGAGTCCATAGTTAAGCTCTTTTCAGATTCCCTAAAATTGAAGAGATCGTCGAGTGACCTTGTTCTTTCACACTCATTAAATTGGTCCAGAAGAACATCCTTTACAGAGTCCATAGTTAATCTCTTTTCAGACTCCTTAAAATTGAAAAGATCGTCGAGTGACCTTGTTCCTTCACACTCGTTAAATTGGTCCAGAAGAACATACCTTAAAGAGTCCATAGTTAAGCTTTTTTTAGACTCCTTAAAATTGAAAAAATTGTCGAGTGATCTTGTATGTGTCACACTCGTTAAAATGGTTTTGAATAGACGTATTTTCAGTGCTATTTTATCCATTTTTCAAACCGAATACACTATTTTCAAAAAAGGTACCCCAGTGAAGTCTTCTTTTACATTTTTTCAGTCTCTCTAAATGTGAAAAAACCATTGAGATTACCTTCTGTGGGCTCGTGAAAAATATATTGAAGGGGGTTGAAAAATACAATGAGTCGCCCTTGGAAGTTGTTCTCACTACATAGAATTGTGACCTTCCTTGTTTGGTTATTCTTCCAAACACATGGAGAGTTTGCATTGCCTCCTGCATCGTGAACTTATGTCAACATCATGCTGCCTGATTCTGATCATCTTTCATGCTCTTGTCCAAGGGAATTTTCACCTAGCCTAAATCAGAGTTTCTACAATTTGTCTCTTGACCTCATTTTCGGCCATCCAGAAATTCCAATCAAGTCCTTGTTAAAAATCAATGAAGTTCTCTGCCTGATCACCGATATCCTCTTATTTGTTTCCGATGAGTTGTTGAAGACCTATGGGTAGTGAATTCGTACACTCACATTACACTCCTACCCAAGTTTGAAGATCTTGAAGTTGTTTCTCGAGCTCTGAAGGACTAATCTCTAGCCATCATGCGTCATTTCCTTCTTGAATATGGATACTATACATGTATATATTTTATTTTGAGATGTAGATCTATTGTGTATTTCTCCCGGATACACTTTATATAGTTATATGACATGGGTCTGCAGTGTATTTGATTGGCAACCATGATTTATTTCATCCTGAGCATGGGTATGCTCGCCTCAGAGATACAATTATTATTTTTGCAGATGGCACCTCCTGAACTCTAGTCCCGAGCTCACTCGCTTTGTACAATGGTGAAGATTTTGTAATGTATTTCGGCCATCATATGTTCTTCTGACCTCACACATTAAGGGGAATCTGTTATAACCCTAAATTTCTCCACACATGCATACCTGGCATCAGGCCCTCTTACTTGCTATTTTTGCCAAGCCATCACTAAGTTTCTCTTCTTAAAAACACTATTTTTGAATATGTGCGTGCCCTATACCATTACTTCCCGTGTACACACGCCTCCTACACCATTAAATCCCGCATATGTATGCTAGATTTACCATTACAACCCATATGTACTTGCAAAAGTTGCAAAAATTAAAAAGTTGTAAGGAATTCGTTGAGATTACAGGCTATTGGGTAGTTTCCCAACTAATCCACCGCCTATAGCCTATCACCCAAATGAATAACCATCCTTTTGTCATATAAAAGGAGGTGTTGGGGTATCATTCCTAATCCAAGCATAATAACAATGAAACTATGCATGTTTCACATCCCCTCCTTGCCCCATGCATTTGCAGCCTTGTTGACAGAATTGCATCAGAATTCCCCATTTTGCCCTTTTCCCTCCATTATAATCCCATTCAATTTCCCAAAGAGAGGGTTGAGAGGAGAAAGATACGTGGAGTTTCACTTGGATCTTGGTGAGGAGGAGCCCAGACCAGGTTCGTGGATCATTCGCCGACCTTGTTGTAAGTAAACCCTGTGATATCAATAAAAGAAATATTTTTCCTGTCCCGAAATATGATGTGTCAAATGTATGTATTTAATTTATGTTTTATTCTAACATATAACCCATGATTTATATATGAAATGGATGTTTGTAGTTTCTTGTTTATCTATTTGTGAATGCAGGTCATCCTTGGGAGGAGGCTTGCAGTCAGCGGAGCTATCAAGCGCAAGAGGATCGACATCGGACGTGGAGTAAAAGGTACAGTTACCTAATCCTTCTTACTTTGTATTTCATGCATGAGTCTGGGGTGTTGTTCCTAAGTTTATACTTAAGGCTCAAAGTATAATGGCAAGGCATCAAGAAATAAGGAAATTTTTAATATTTTCTTTTTCTACCTCAGTCGTATGAGAAAATATCCCTTAAATGAACTAACAGTATAACAGCTCAGAGGTCGTCTTTCATATCTGAGTTAAAGTCAAAAGCATTGGGTGTAATGAGAGAAAAACATAAAGTTGTTAGACAAATCAAGACATCTATTATAGAAGAATCTTACTTTACTACAGAAGAACAAAATATATGATATAACCTTAAATGAAGCATAAAATGTAGCAATCCAATTAACTCACAGGGCTTGAACAGAGGAAAAGTTGTGCGATATTAAATTACTAGATGAAATGTAACCACAGTAGATGTTGTACTAGGTTGCGAACAGGCATTCATCAAGTAAATATATAAAAATATGCTAAGATATGGAAAGATAGAAGAACACATAACTCAAACTGAACGAAATGTGGAATCTCTAGTTTGCACTTGTATTAATCTTCAATAAGGAGAGTTTTCTCAATTACATACAACAAGAAGTAGCCATTCTTTAGTCTTTTGAAAATATATTTATACAAGAGGTTCTCAACCCTAGGCATTTGGAATTCTCGTTATTCCTAGATAATAATGGTTACAAAATGAAAACTTGAACTGTTTCACTTGATTCTTCTCCATCTGTTTCTCATTGTTTATGGATAAATCCGTAAGTGCGGACACAAACCGATCTCCCCAGATCCACCTGGATCTGGAACAAAACGTGACAGAATATACCGCTTTCCCTAGATCTAACTATTGAATTAAATTGGAAGTGAGAAGAAGATATGTAC
>ML790971.1:294196-310877 GCA_009831015.1 Picea engelmannii
CTATATAGCAACCTGCGGAAATTGGTCATTTCCGCACCCTGCCTATATAGCAACCTGTGGAAACTTCTCTTTATAAGGTTTTTACATAGGAAAATGCAACTTCTTTTCTCAGGAAAAGTTCTTCTTCCTTCTCTCTTCAGGAAATCAGGTCACTGTGACCCCTCTAAAGGCAATAGATAGGTTTACATCATTAACGATCATAAGGATGACGAAAATAATGTGTAACACTCATACCGGTAGAAACAGATATGCACATGTTACTTTATTGATTCTTTGAGGTACTCCCTTTACCTCATTCAAGAAATTCGACACACCTTCTTAGAAATTATACTAATAGTCTAGAAGGTTCTGTCATATCTTTTGCCTCAAAAAGATACAACTTCTTTTGTAATTGTGGCAACCTGTCTTCTGTCCTTTTATCTTCATAAGTCATTGACTGTAACTGTAAATTTGACTTTACCATCCATCTATCTATTTGAGCGATGTCAACCTGCTTTAGCTATGAAATTTCAGCTTGAGCTTCTTCTAAGATTTCTTTGATGTCAAGATGATGATTTACAATGTCGATTTGTGCTAGTATTTCAGAACAATCATCTTTCCAAGGCCTAGTGATTTTTTGTTAAGAAAATGAAAAATATCTTCACAATCCTCTTTTATATCCTTGGTCGTTCTTTTACTCTCGGCTATATTGGCCTCCCATGTCTTTAATATTATATCACCTCTGACCTGCTCTGCAACATTCAATCTGGGAGTTACATATATTTCTTCTCTAGCCAATGACATGACCGCTTCTTGAAAAGTGGTATGGGCTGTAGTAGCCTCTCTTTCTTTGAAACCAATATTATGCAATGATTGGTTTACTTCAATAAAACAATTTTGGATGATTTCTACCTTAGAAAAAAGGCTTTGTTGTGCTATTTCTAGTTTCTTTAGTACTTCCAATGCTTGAGCTTGAAACACTGCTATATCCACAACCATTTTCTCAGTGGAATTGAGCTTGCCTTGTAATTTTTTTACCAACTCATCTTGCTGGATAGTCCATCTTTCACTCACTTCCATATTCTTATGCATCTCATCAAGACTGGACTTGAGCAATTGGATTTGTTGTTTATCACTAGCTCTATCCTATTCCAGCCCTTTATTGAGTTCATCTTTGACATTCTTTTATGTAGTCCTTATTTGATTTTGCAACTTACTTATCATCTGATTCTTCTGCTTCAGTTTTTCTTTCATATTATCAACTGAGAATAGGTTAGCTATTGCAAAATATCCCAAAGATCCTGCTACCTCTATAGCAAAGTATTCTTCTTCCAAATTTTGTCCATCTAATAGTACTCTGTGTTTTTTGACAGTTGCACCTTCTTTCTGGTGTATTTCTTTCTTCACCACACCTTTCCTTTTTTTACTGAAAAAGAAATCGGAAGGATGTATCTCTTCAATAGGGATAGGCATGAGATATCCTATGAATATTACCTCTACATTGGGGTTTCCTCTGGTGAACTGTAATGGCATGACAACCTAAATGGGGTTGTCGATTTCCATGGATAACTGTTTTCCGGTTCCATCTGTAGTTGATTTATCTGATGAAGACAATGGACTATCTTCTCCTTTCTTTATTAGCGTATCTGCTTGATCTTTGGCCTATTTATATGATACCTCTGTCGCTGGGATATCTTCTTTCTGTGTCAAGACCTCATATTTCTCTAAGTTTTCCAAGGCTTCTTGTTTCCTAGATCTTACGGCTTCTGGATTCTGGGTCTCTGTTTGCTGTGTAGTTGGAGACATTGGGTTTTACCCTTGTAATAATTTCAGAAGACTACTTCTTCGATGATTTTGGAAGTTGTAAAAATCAATCATTTTATCAGGTGATAGAGCTCGAGCTCAGCTCAGAAATTCTTGGTAAGATTTCACCCCTCGGAACATTTTGTCCTAAGGGGACTCTTCATGTTCATACTTGTTTAGATTGCAATTGGCCATATGGTTACCCATGACCTTCTGTGGGTTGTGCTTCTTGAATTCAATGTTAACAATCTTTATTTCTTCTAAGGTCGCAGCCTCCACTTTGGAGTGACCGAAATCCAATAAAGAAGATGCACCAATCTGTAAGGGAAAATATGGTCATACCTTTTTCTGCACTGCTTTGAGCTCTTTGCTAATCCCGTCGAGTACATTTTTTTGCGTGACCTCGCAGCACACCAATCGGTCTAGTAAAAATTGCGGTAAAGCATATGGGGGAACTGAACAACCGAAAACTTTGATATAAGAGACGTGTTCCTCGATGTACCAATCTTCCACTTTATCCAGGTTAGCCACAACTGTGTTTGAAATTCTAGGAGGTGGGTGACCAAAAATAGCAATGTGCATCAACACCGCTACCCAATTACAGATTTCATAAAAGAAATACTTTTCCTTGTCTTCCTAGATTTTTGAATGATAAATATGAATTGGCTCTGCACTATCTGGAGTCTAGATTCATCCTATCAGCGGGAAAGGCGTCATGAAACAGATGGCGTCCATAATATAATCTAACATGAAGAATGAAGTTGATTTCTCTTTGGCTTTCTTTGTCTGGTATTCTGTAATTTCACTAGCCAGACTGTTTGACAATATCTTGGCCTATTCGAAAGAATATCCTTCCACCACTGTGTGTATAATGGGTACCCATGGTAGAAAGAAATGGGTTTTGTTCTCTTTTCCATAGAGTCTACACATCATCATGGCTATATACATGAACTATGGTTCTAGGGATGAGATTGAGTATATGCCGTGAGAATCAGCTCAGAACTTTTTGGGGCATGAGAACTAGCCCTTGATCAAGTCAGAAAGACTCTTTCCATATTGATCACACTCCTTTTTGTTAAAATTCACTAGAAAAATGGCATTGTAAATGAAGTTTGGTGTTGAACACAGTTTATACATCATTTGTATGTGTTCCGGCCGAAATGACCCAATGACTATCTTCTGAGAATTGAATATAGTTCTAGTTGGGATATCCACATGATCCAGTGCCCATCCAATCATGTCATTGTAGGGTAAAATCCTCGACCTTGTTCCTACCTTATGCAGCTCTGCTTGAGCAATAGTGTTGTATTTGGTAGATAAGTCTTCATTTTCATTGTCGCTTGAATAATTAGGGAAGTTTACCAGTTTGTACTGTAGGATATTGAATACATGCATCTAGGTTTTAATTGTGTTTATACTTATGGGCGAGGTGTCGGAAAAAACATATGAACTATGGCATGAACTCTCACCATTTTATTTAGCTTCTTTTCGTGGCAGCATGGTAGCAATTCTCAAAAACCTGTTATTTTTCATAGAAAACGCACAAGACTGAGTATCTCGCTAAGCAAGCTCTACCAAAACGTGAATGTAAAAATGAAAAAATCTATCTTGCCTTAAACGCATAAACCTACAAATACCTTTACTGACAATGCGTTTAATTCTTTTAATTAAAATATTCGGGCGTTAAAGCAAGATCTTATTTGAGATCATTTCCCCAGGCTGGTCATTTAATAACATTAATGGTCACTATTTCGTTATCAGAAAAGAAATTTGAAATCACCTGTATCACAATCAGCATAGACTCAACGGTTAAATTAAAATGTTTTATTTTGTTAATAAATCGAGTTTATATGGTTAATTGATTATATTTAACCTTAATCCATTTTGGGGTTTTGGGTCCCGGGCTATCCTACTTCAGTTAAAGTTGTGATCCCAGAATCGCAAAATCACGATTGATTAATTAATATTAATCATGTTTAACGTTTGTAAATAATCATGATTTAATGATTTCGCGATTTCGGGTATTAGGAGTTTTAGTTATCGTTTGAGGCAAGATTCCCGAAACACGAAGTTGCGATAAGGTTAATTATCGTTAATCATTTTAATTTTTTAATTAACTCGATTTAATTTAAGCTACCTTCGTGACTTCGCATATCAGGACTTTGGAGTTCTTTGTATGTCTAAATGTTAGTATTGCAAAATCTCGAAACCCAATACTTTCAACTTAGTGATTTGAATTTTTATTGAAAGGGCGGCTCCATGACTTTTAAAGTATTTTAGACCATTATATTAATCATAAGATTTTATCAAGGGTCGTATCCAAGCACCCATTTGTCTTTATTTAAACAAAAATGATTTTATTTAAGTCTAAAGTTTTAGAAAAATATATATGTTTCAACATGGTGTATGTTCGGGGTAGTTAGAAAAGTAGGAGAGTTTTAGACTGTTGTGATCTGCCTACATGTTTGATAGATGTAGGGAATTGAAAATATCTTTGAACCTCAGAAAGTGTATCTTTTGTGTGCCACATGGAAACTTGTTAGGCCACATAGTATGTCGAGAAGGAGTATTGGTAGACCCAGCCAAAGTTGTTGTCATTGTGAACATGGCACCGCCTACGAGCGCTAAGAAATTGTGCTCCACGCTGGGACACAAATGGTACTATCACAAGTTTATCATAAGTTATGCAAACATTACTGCACCCCTAGAAAATCTACTAAAGAAGTCATAAGTGTTCTAGTGGATGCCAGAGTGTGATAAAGGGTTCGACATCCTGAAGGAAAATCTCAGCACAACACCTATTATGATATTTCCGAACTGGGAAAACGAATTTCATGTGCACATAGACGCATCAGGTATTTCCCTAGGATCCATCGTAGTGCAACCAGGAGATGGAGCCATGGATCATCCTATTTACTTTTCTAGTAGGAAGTTGTCGCAAGCTGAGCACAACTCTAAAACCACGGAAAGGGAGGGTTCAAATATGATTTATGCTCTACAAAAGTTTAGACATTACTTGTTAGGATCTCATTTTAAATTCTTTACTGATCATTCTATGTTAAAATATCTAGTTAACAAGCTTGTTTTGGAAGGAATAATTTGTCTATGGTTGTTATTGTTTCAAGAATTTTCATTTGAGGTGATCATTAAACCTGAAAGATGCAACGTGGGCCCTGATCACCTGTCTAGATTAGAGTCGGGAGAAAGGGGTGGAGCAGTCGATGATCAACTCCCCGATGCATACCTATTCCGGGTTGAGGGCTACCAAAATACCTGGAAGACATAGCATTCTTATTAAGCACAAGGGAATGCCCATAAACGTACTCCACAACTCAGAAACATCATATGGTGGTTCGAGCAGTGGACTATCAATTGATTGTAGGGAAATTGTATAAGTTGGGCCTAGATATTATCCTCAGGAGGTGTGTCTTAGATCACAAAATAAAAGACATACTGTGGGAGTGCCACAGTGGAGTTGTAGGAGGCCATGTTGGAGGAAATTCCACTACGCAGAAGGTCCTCCAAGATGGATTATGGTGGGCCACACTCTTCAAGGATGTAAAGGAATATGCTAGATCTTGCAATGTCTATCAAAGAGTAGGCAAGCCATTACGACGACATGAATTGCATCTTCAGCTAGTTCGAGCTCTGCAAGCATTTGAGAAATGGGAGGTTGACTTCATTGGGCCGATAAAACCCACAACTAAGAATTCAAAGGCCAAGTATATTATTACCGTAACTGATTACCTTACACGGTGGGTGAAGGAAACATCTGTTCAGGATTTCTCGACCAATATTGTCGCCAGGATTATTTTTGAAAGTATTATCACTTGGTTTGGATGTCCTAAGATTCTGACTAGTGATTAGAGTGGTCATTTTATCAGTAGTACAATAGTGAAGCTTACAACAAATTTCTTAATTCAAAATCATAAAAGTATCCCTACCATCCGCAAGCCAATGGCACTGTAGAGGAATTTAACAAGATTCTGGAGAGACGATTAACGAAGGTTTGTTTCACAAACATGGAAGATTGGGATGATAGAGTCCCAACAATTTTATGGGCTTACAAGACAACCACAAAGAAACTCCACAAGTATACTCTGTTTCAACTAGTATATGGGAAAGAGGTTGTGGTACCTGCATAGTTCATTACCCCGAGTCTATACATTTCACATATTACACACATGTCTGAGGATGATGTAGTCACGTAGAGGGTTACAGAGTTGCAAGAACTTGAAGAGACCAGGTTTTTAGAAGACTTTCATCAATCAGTTGAGAAAGCAAGGTAGAAAGCTTGGCATGACAAACAGATTAAGACTAAAACATTTGTGAAAGGAGATAAGGTCCTACTTTATGACAGTCGGTCCAGAAACATCCAGGAAAGATTCACATGCATTGGTTGGGACCATTTATAGTTGCGGAGATTCGACCTTCTCGAGGAGTCAGACTCGCACAACTGGATGGTATACTTTGGTCAGGATGGGTGAATGTCGCCTTCCTGAAACCCTATATTTCTCATAACTAAGCTAAAGGACTGTTTCTCTAGTCCAAAGGAGCATGTATAGTATTTGGATTTGAAGTTTTTTCAATTTCTATGAATTCAGTTAATAAAGTCAGAGTGTGCATTGTTGTGTGGTGACGTGTATTTCATTTTTTGTTTAAGTGTTTTTTTGGTGTAGAACTACTTACTTAGTAGTGTAGGATCATAATAGCCATGAATCCATTAATGAAAGTCATTAAATTTTATGGGGACCCTTTGTGGTCGGAGGGAGAGTGAATCCAAACACAATCCTAGTCCATGTGCCACATGAACCCAATCCAATCATAACCTTTATGACTGCTATAGTAACCCGTTCGAAATCTATTAAACCATAAATCCACGATACACGAAGATGCGATCGATATTCGTGCCATGATTCTCATCCATTTAAACGGTAAGGTTTGAAGTCAACCATTTCCCTGAACAACTTGCTCAGTAAATGCCAAGATCACCCAATAGATTTACCCTGTTAACTAGTCCCTTCAAACAACTCAACTCCAAGTTGTGTCTATAGGGTTAATGATGAATGACTATAGCAGTTATTATAGAACTTTCCAACTAATCCTGAGTATAAGGTTGTGTGAACTCGGTGTAAGACATATTGTTTCCTAGAGACAAATTAGTGCCTTGTGAATTCTGAATTTTTCTCATGCCTGTGCAATCCCTCGGTCCTCAGTCGTGATCCCTGATCCCAGTTAGCCTATTGAATTTTGTTGACAGTCCAAAATCACTATTCTAAGAGCTACATGGAGCAGGAGTGCAGTTTCTAAGGATGTAGTGTTGGACGAGCCATGTGATCCTCGGGTCAAGATCATGGGTGATCTCAAATGGAAGGTAGAGCAAGTTAAACTCCTTGACCTTGGCTTGACAGACCAGGTCCTATTCCCGCAGTTGAACATCGATGTATTATGGAGTGTCACTCTAGATGCATTGGGAGGAATGCAGTTTGTGCCAAAGCCAGAGTTCATCAACCTCTTCAACTTCACCATTATGAATCTCAGAGATTGTTGGCCCTTGACCAAGTTTTGGGAGATTCTTGGTCATAGTGACCTATTTTGGGACTTCGACAGCCTATCGAAGGAGGAGCGCAAGACGAAGAAGATATCAAGGGATCTTGGCCCAATTTTGGTTCCTTTTTGGGTTTTTGGGAATATGTAATGGGAATGGGATGTCGGCCCATGGGTTTTACCCATGTTTAGGCCTATTTTGTAATATATAAATAGATGCCTAAGCTAGATAGAAAGAGGAGAGAAGTTGAATAGTGTATCTATGTGATGTGAATGTATGCTAAGTGCAAGTAGAGTGTGTAAGTGATTTTTGCATGACTGTGAGAGACTTGCAGAGCAAGTGCAGGTGCTTGTAACAGATTATGGAAGGCCATGTGCTGTAACGCAAGGAAGAAGGATCTGGCGAGCTGCGCAGATCTTTTGTCCTATGCAGAGTAGGGTTTTGATGGATTTGTGCTTGTAACTGATTGAATGAAGATAATAAATAAGAAGAGTTGGTGGATGTAGCCGTGGGGTGGGGGTGAACCATGTAAACACTGTGTTGTCTTACTTTGTGCTTGTCTTAATATGTTTATGTCTTCTTTTGCTAAGTTCATTGAGATGATTAGATACATCTACTTATGCTTAGTGCTAATGATGTATAAGAATGTTATATCTGATCTATATGAATGTGATGAGTGCTTGATCTGCTAGATTTGACCTATATAATGATGCTAAGTGCTTAAGTCCATTATATCAGTGTGAATGCTGCGAAGCCCTGTTTTATCAGCGAAGTGATTATTGATTGTATATTGAGGAACTGACATTGCTAAGTGCTTTATTAAGTAGTAAAATCACAGATCTGTGTCCCAGATAAGGTTGCAGACACCTGAGTCTTGCAACCACCCCTGCCTCTACCTCGGGTGCAACTTCATCTTCTTTGTAGGTGTTTCCAAAAGGGTCGATAGTTGGGGCTTTGTTGGTGCGATGTTGTAGCGTTGAACCTTGGGTCTGCCCCTATTCCAACAAATAGTTCCGTTTCCTGGACCTGAAACTATGATTGATGGGAACTGAGAATGAAGAAGCTCTGTACAAATATTCATCCTGAAATTGTGAAAGTTATGTGTGTAGATATGTGCCCTAGTGCATAGTATTCTACTTGACTTATAAAGCTCTATGCTAAAAGAAAGAATCCTGATCTGAAAGAAATAGGTCAGATCTAAAGAAAAGAAGCAAGATCTGAAAACTTTATGCTCTAAGAAAAGAAAAGGTGAGAATTTCTGATTAAAAGAGGTAAGATCTGCAAGCTCTGTGCTCTGATAAAGGTAAGAATAGTTAAAAGTTTTAGATCTGGAAGCTTTGTGCTCTGTAGAAGTAAGATAAGTGGAAATTTTTGTTTCTAACGTATGGATCTAGGTATGATTGATAGGTTTTGTCCTAGATTGAAAAATAGGGTATTAATAGATGAAAGAAGGCTTGATATGAATAGATCTGATAAGAATGGTGAAATATATGTTATACCTATGCATAGAAAGAATGTTTGGACTAACAAATGGATGTAGGATCCTAGAAATAATTTATTGCAGGTTAGATCCTATGATTCTAGTGCGCAATATAGGAGAAGATGGGGATCATTTAAAAGAAAGAGAGGATTAACCCTCTGTTACAGCTGCAAAAAACTGGGACACCTTGCTAAGGCATGCCCTAAGAGAAGACCTGGTTTCTTTGTTACAAATCTATGGACCATGAAGTGTTGGATTGCCATCAAATGATTGCTAAGCTTGAAAGTATGAACATAAGACAAGAAAACCCTAAGGCTGATCAAGAAGCTAAGGCTATAGAAGAACCCCTGAAAGAATCAGAGAAGGTATTGCTACAGATGAAAGAAACCTTGAATGACCACCGAAATTTTAGATTATCAAAGATCTTTAAAGAAAAGGAATGCATCGAAGCAAGAATAGGAGACTTTGACATTGACTGTGTTCTAGATGAGGAAACACAGGTGAATATCATGACAAATAGAACTTGGGAGGCTATAGGAAGGCCTGCTATGATTCCTTCATTAGGAGGAATAGGGTTTTTCAGAGGAAAACTGGTAAACCTACGTGGAAAGCTTACTCAGATATCTATGAATGCCAATGGAACTTTGACAAAAGAAGATTTTGAGATTATTCAATTTATTGAGGACCGTGCCTCATTTAACATGTTACTAGGGAAACCTTGGATTGAAAGAGATCAAGCCAGATGAAAAGAAGAAGAAAAAGTTTTGGAGCAGAAGAGACAAGAGTTAAAAGATTTCATGACTAGAAGGATCACATACTTGATTGAAGGACATGAGAATAGGTCGAAGCTACTTAACACTAGAAACCCAGATGTCGAATTTGCAAGAAAATTAGAAGACCCGCAAAAGACTAAAGTACCTATCTCGGATAAAGAAGAGGTGTTAATCCTGAATCCTAGGAAAAAATCTCAATAGCGTGAAGTGACTATGTCCAAAGACGATAAGAATCAGAATGGAAAAAGGAATACTGAGACAAAGCTCACTGGGAGGAAGGCTAGAAATATAAGTAAGAAGAGAGCTAAGTTTGAAAAGTTACAAAAGGTTCTAGAGGGAACTTCGCAAAAAAAAAATTTGCAGAATGGGAGCTTCAATGAGATATCAGAATAGCGACACATGTCAATTTGCCATGGCAAGGCAATATAGCCATTGGGACCGATATATCCATTCAACTGTCGCTCCGAACAGGTCAAAAAGCATTTATATCTCGACACCAGACCATTGGATCATGCCATAACGGACATAACAAGAGTTAATGAGGCTTCATACCCGTTACAAGGGAACCATTGTCAAGTTGTCTATTTATCCCATCGCGCCATGCATGGAAAACACTTTTGCTAACCAAGAATTTGAGCCTGTAGACCAAGTGAATTGCATATAGTGATCATTGCCCTCTTGCTATTTATTCTAGTGTAGTATCTCAGTTAATTGTGAACCTGATATTATTAATCCCGAGCGCGTATGTTCGACGAGCTCACCACAGTTGAAGAATTAGTAACAAAAGTACTCCTCGACTTGATGACTGAAAGAGTCATGTCGGAGAGAGGATTGTCTATGGATCTACAAGCGTCATCAATGAGAGGACTGTCGGCCTCTTTGTCCACTGCCTGAGTTGTACCATCACGGCCCGTAGACAAAAAGCGAACTAAACATAGAGATGATATCGTGAATGCTAAGTTGATTCCGAGGATATTTCCCACCTACCTACCACCTCTGAGCGACGCAATAAATCGAGACAGTGTGCCCAGAGACTTTGAGTATGAATTGGTCACTACATACCTCCCAAAGGGGATACGCGCAGTTCACACAGATCAAGAAAAGATAGCAGCATTGAAGTTTAGAAACTTCAACCTCGGTGATAGGAAGGTCTACAGCATGCTCGCCCCACATAAGTACCTGACCCGGACAAAAGGAAAGAATTCAAAGATCGTCCCTCAGTCATGGACCCATAACCTCGTGCAGTCCACACTGCTCAACATCATGAACATTCCTCAATTTGGAAAGCACCAAGAAGTGAATGCATGTGTCAAACTACTACTGTCCTGTTACCATGGCAGATACTTGTGGTTAAACCGTCGTCTCAAAATGGATCTGACATTGATCACTTGGATCATAGGGATGAGTAGGAAAGGCCTTCACCCACAAGATTTCTACCCTGGAAAAGCAATGGATCGTGCTCTAGCAAGAAGGATAAAAGACACCTACGATGATGTCGAGAAAGGCATGTGAGGCTACAAGGTAGATTCTATCCAAAGTGGCCTAGTGTGCCTAGCCTATCAATTGATCGCAAGAAACTTAGTCCACAAGAACCGACCCACCCAAGTGACTGGTTTTGTAGTCGACCTCGCAGGGAAGTGCGTGGAGGGCCTACAAATGAATTGGGTGAAGTACCTCGTGAACCAGTTGGAACTGGACTGCAGGGAAGTGCAAGATCAAGGATATGAGTTCCACTTCAGTTGGATTCTAATCTTGATTTATTTCATTGCATGGGAGATGCCAGAAGGTGCGACCTTCCCGGACATCGAGCCCTTTGAACCGTGCTCAGTACAGTGTGGTATTCTAGTGACATGAACAAGCAATGGAAGTCAAATGTCGTATTCCACACATATTACAATCAGCTAAAGTTATCTATCCAGTTCGAGCCTCACATCATGCCAAATAATCTCCACAGGTTTCAGCCTTTAATGAAATTCAATGCAGACCACCATTTCATTTATATTACAGTGCGTGTTGACGAGCACAAGTAGAAAATTCAATCTTACTACAAGCTGATAGAGGAGGACTTAGAAGAAATCACCAAGGACTGGTCGACGAACCTCTTCATTTAGTATACCTTGTGGAGATATCCGATTTAGGTAGTCCAGAAACTGCGTCGGATACACCCAAACCTAGCAAGATAAAGAAGACCGAAGAGGTCCATGATTTAGACAGTGCATCCGTAAAGACTGCTTCTATCTCAGCAGAGAAAGGAGGAGATGGCAGAGAGATATATGGCACAAAATTTGAATAGAAGAAAGACGAGGTTACACCACCTAGAGACGAGGAGGATCCCTCGAAGAAAAGGAAGGTTTCCCTGCCGAAACGTTCCTCTCGGAAGAAAGTGAAAGAAACCATGACCAAAATGCATACCATCCTCACCTCCAACGAATTTGATTTCATCATAGCAGCCCTGAATGATGCTTCGCTGGAGATAGTAGAGAAGCAAGAAGATAATTAGGAGGAGGTGTTCCATCGGATTAAGGACGAGCTCCAAGGAGTGTAGCAAGAACTACAATCCAGCCGCGTAGTCTCCACTGCGCCTCTATCAGCTGGAACATCAGAACTAGGAGATGATCCAACTCAACTCCACCGCATCACTGATACAGTCAAAGCTCACCTTTGATGGGCTCAGGAAGAAACAATGCAAGCTACCCAATTTTTGGCACAAGTACAGGGAGACCTTGTAGAACAATGCAGTGCTACAGAATGGGAAAATATTGCTCTCCAAGCAAAGTGGGATAAAGAAAAACAAAAACTGTAGCAAAGCAAGGAATAGTTTCTTGCAGAGCAACTCGAAGTAAAGGAAATGGTTCACAGTGCACTTCACTCTGTGACAGTCGTAGAAGTAAAGACCGAAGAGAGAGTTCCACAACAGGTGGCACAACTTGAAGAAATAATCCAACAGCTCCAGCAGCACATAGCAAACTTGGAGCTTTGCACTGTGCCCAAGACCCCTCAAGATGTAAGAGACCAAATGGAAGAAACTGCCAGCAGTGCAGTTGACAAACTAAAATCTCTTGCCTTGGAGTGAAAGCAGCTGAGTAACCGCAGCGCCCAAACATATGAGAACCTCGCTGAGAATCGAGAGTTATAGGAATTAGAGTCACAGCTCAAGGAATAAAAGCAGCACGCAGACACACTATAGGCGTAGTTGAAGGCCTTGTCAACCGTGGAAAGAATGAAGCGGTCTCAGGAGCAACACACTGCCCAACAATAGATCCATACGATTCAAGGCAGAGTGATGGAAGTTACTCAACAGATTCAAACAGTGCAAGATAAGGTGTCCCAATTATTCACAGAGGTTGAAAGCTGAGGAGCAGATCTAGAATAGGTTGTCATCATAGCAGAATGGCACCTAGAAGGGCCTTTGAATGACATAGTGATCCAAGAGTTCACCGAGCAAGAGGTCATCTCACAACAACAGGTCGAAGCAACTCGAGGCCTTCAAAGCAGAATTGATCAGACAAGAGTGACTCAAGACGAGTCACAAGTGAGTGTTGGGGGCCTATTGGCCCTTGACTAAGTTTTGGGAGATTCTTGGTCATGGTGACCTATTTTGGGACTTCGACAGCTTGTCAAAGGAGGAGTGCAAGATGAAGCGGAGATCAAGGGATATTGACCCACTTTTGGGTCCTTTTTGGGTTTTTGGGAATATGTAATGGGAATGGGATGTCGACCCATGGGTTTTACCCATGTTTAGGCCTATTTTGTAATATATAATAGATGCCTAGGCTAGATAGAAAGAGGAGAGAAGTTGAATAGTGCATCTATGTGATGTGAATGTATACTAAGTGCAATTAGAGTCTGTAAGTTCTTTGTGCATGACTTTGAGAGACTTGCAGAGCTAAGTGCAGGTTCTTGTAATAGATTGTGGAAGGTTGTGGGCTATAACACAAGGAAGAAGGATCTAGCGAGCTGCACAGATCTTCTATCCTATGCAGAGTAGGTTTTTGATGTCTCTTTGCTTGTAACTGATTGACTGAAGATAATAAAGAAGAAGAGTTGGTGGACATGGCCCTAGGGTGGGGGTGAACCACATAAACACTGTGTTTTCTTTCTTTGTGCTTGTCTTAATATGTTTATGTCTTATTTTTCTAAGTGCTTTGAGATGATTAGATAGATCTAGTTATGCTTAGTGCTAATGATGTATAAGAATGTTAGATCTGATCTATATGAATGTGTTGAGTTCTTGATCTTCTAGATCTGACCTATCTATTGATGCTAAGTAAGTTATATCAGTGTGAATGTTGCGAAGCCCTGTTTTATCAGTGAAGTGATTATTGATTGTATATTGAGGAACTGACGGTGCTAAGTTCTTTATTAAGTAGTACAATCACATATCTGTGTCCTAGATAAGGTTGTAGACACCTGAGTCTTGCAAACACCCCTGCCTCTACCTCGGGTGAGACTTCATCTGCTTCGCAGGTGTTGCCAAAAGGGCTGGTAGTTAGGTATTTTTTGGTGCATTGTTGTAGTGTTGAACCCTGGGTCTGCCCCTATGCCAACAAAGATTTACCAGTGTTTGGAACTTCGAGTAAGGTTGCGAGATGTACCAAGTTCCTCATCAACAGGGTACATGACAGGAGCCTATGTATGGATAGAAAATACCCAATTCATGCGGAGGATATCCATCAACTTACTGGATTATCCATCGAAGGTGAGGATATATCCAAAGGATTTCAAGGTCCCTGTAAGCATGAGAAGAAAAAGGGAGAACCCTTCTTGTATGAACGATTTCATACTTAGAGAGGGGGGTGCATAACCAAGATTGACCCCATTCTACCTGAGACAGTCAAAACAATGTGCTATGTCATTGCTAGTAAGGTGATGCAGTCATATTACAAGGGTGAGTGCACGCTGGATGCCCTATCAGTGGCAGAATTTTGCGCCAACGGAGCAATATTCAACTGGTGAAACTACTTGCTGGAAGAACTCCTGGTCTCATGCGAGGAAGCACATGAGAAGGGATGCACCTTCACTTATGGATACTTGTTAATTTCATTCACCATGTTGAAGTGGACGCCACTTGCAGGAATACCACTATCACCAGCAGACAAAGGACGACTTGCAAATATGTTCGAGCCTTGGCACTCAAGGTCAAACTAGGAGAATACTGCATTCAACAACACGACATTTTCAAAATGGTACAACTGGTTGTTGGACTCAATTCATAGGTTACACATTCCTCAGGAATTTCTCAACCTGAACACATGAAACATCACATTCAACATGAACCACCACCACACATTTTTCTAGCCAAGGCATTCCAGGTGAGAAGAATTCCACCCCCAGATGTTTTCATTCTGCCTGGACAAAGAAACCTTCGAGAAGGTGGTCATGTCATGGCCAGGGGTGAAATGCAACCTGAACAATTTGGGGATGCAATACCTTTTGTCGATGAAAATTTTGAAGAAAAAGGGATAGGAAGGAAGGGTAGGATCGAGCTCGAGCCCACGGGAAAAGAAGAAAGAGGATCCAATGCATATGAAATCAGAGGAGGAGGAAGAGATGCAACCGCTGGAACACAAGAAGAGAACATTTCCCATGTTCTCATAGCTTCTAGAGTAAGCCATGTTGATAGGTAAAGATGTTAATGAAATCCTAAAAACTGCCTTCATTGGAGACCCATTGGTCAAGAAACCCAAGATAGGGCTCTCCCATATAAATATTTTGAACCCTCAGCTAATATCATCAACCATTCCTTGTACTCGAGCAATGACTCGAGTAGACCAAATCATTGACATTCAGGATGACCCTGAATCTGACACCACTCCATCCACCACCATCATTACTAAACAACCCCCATCACCCCCACAACCCCAATCGCCACCTTGAGAAATCACCATCCCATCCCAAACCGCTGAACTAGAGCCTATGCAGTTGCACCCCCTCCGAGCTACCCAAATAGAGACCAGAAATCACTTGTCCAAACCCTAAAGTCCCAAGTCAACAAATTGTTCCATTTGTACCAATTCAAGACACTCCACTTTCAACAGAGATTCAAACAGTACTAATGCAGCAAGTCCCAAGTCCTCAATGCACTGCCTCAGAAGCCGAGGTCCAGACAGAGGTAGAAGTCCAAAAAGAGGCAAAAGTCTAGAAAGAGGCAGAAGTCCTAGAGGTTCAGAAGGAACCTGAGTCGACATCAGAACAAAGTGTGACCTCATTGTAATAATAACTGGAATTATTACTCCAAAGTCCACAATAGTGTGTAGAGATGATGCAACTCTATCTGACAAAAAAGAAAGTCCTACCATTCCTTCCATCATTAGCATTGAGGATGAGACTTGTGTAGCTACCATAAGGTACATATACAAGGGAGGAATAAGTGGAGACACCTTCGGAGCATTTGAGGGCCAGTGGGCTTCCACTACAGGTCCGAGTGCCCAGGGAGGCCACTCCTTCTTCTGGTGACCTTGATCAGTGGCCATCAATGCATCTAATTGGCATGATCAGAGCTTCCACTGATCAATTGGCATAGAGGCTACAACGGGCCGAGTGGGATGGAGATTTTTCAAGGGAGGAAGTATTCCTCGCCCAAGAACACAAGACATAAGACAAATACCCAAATATCTAGGTAGACAAGAAAATGGAAAGAGTCCAGGAGAAGCTTGTAGAAGCCTAGCCAGAGATAAGAAAGGCAGCACCAGAACTGACCGAATCCAGCACAACAGGCGAGCCTGAGCAACAGATTGAGATACTCTAGGGAGCATGGTCAGAGTTGGATATTCGCGCAAAGAACCTTGAAGCACAGTTGTGGGAGAGTTATTCTAAAGGATAATGCAATATACCAGATATATAAAATATGCAGAATAGAAACGAAATGCTAGAAATGACATAATAACAGTAAAATATCCAGCATAATCTTCACAGTACACAGAAATGATATACGAAATAGCAACAGAAATAGAACTTGAATCAGATAGCAATGTTCACAGGCCTCTTTGAGGGGGAAACCTCCAGTCGAGCAGCGCTCTATTACAATAATATCCAAGCTAGGGTTCTCATACCCTCGACTCCTATTTATACTAAAAAGAAGCATCTAGAGGAAGATCC
>ML790971.1:342669-389560 GCA_009831015.1 Picea engelmannii
ATCTTATTACATGATTCCTTGATCACATGTATAGTTTAGAGTTTTGAATATATTAATGTCTTTGTTGTGATTGGTTTGTGTTGTTGTGATTGGACGACACAAGAGCATCGTAGCGGAGCGAGGATCAACAGAGATAAGGAGAGATTTCACAAGTAAGTATATCATCCTTCTTCTCTTGTCCATTCAACACTTTAGAACTAGGGAAAGAGTAGTATTCTGTCACGGTTTGTTCTAGATCCGGGTGGATCTGTGGAGATTGGTCTGTGTCCGCACTCACGAATTTATCCTTGAACACAAAGTGTTGACCTGGAAAATGAGCTCCTTATCTTGCTTTATAGGCTCTTCATTTGTGCGAAAACGATTCATCTAATCCAATACTTCTTCTTGAAAATGAATACTTCTTTTCAAATTCTTGATAAACTGACTTGTAATTGATTCTTACTGGGTTACAAAAATAATTTTTTACCACCAAAGGTTAGCCTGTTGATGTTTTTTTTGGGTGTGTTCTCTTCGTCTAATTGAGACTTTGTCTAATTCATGATGATTGGCTCAATTGATTCCCACTATTGTGGTAATAATTCTTGATATTGATGGACGAGAGGGAAATTCGAATGTTTCCTATCAACTAACATCACCCAATGAATTAGGACATAATTGACGAATCCCTTAAATCTTCTGCCTCAAGATTCCTTAGTGTATTAGTTAGATTGGAAATTGTACATTAGGATAGATTATATGGAATCCCACTGATCTCAAATTTGAACTAATGATATCAGAGAAGGACATCCTTTCCTTCGTGAAATACATAACACACTCTCTCAATGTATGTAGCCAATATGTCTGATTATCTTCTCCTATGGGGAGGGATTGTGCAAGTGGGTCATCATATGTGATACTTGGCATATGAATAACTCACCTTTAGAAAAAAAATTACTCATAGATTAGTTTTTCTTTGTTTCTTAAGATTTCTCTTATAGGAACTAGACACGTTCTTATGGAGACAGTCGATGGGGGCTAAATCATTCACTATATTTGGTGTTATATTCATAAATTTGTTACTTGCATGGGTGTGCATGTGTGGGTTATGATTACTTTCCTCTATCGTCTGAATCTAACAACAAGATGATTGGTGAAAGGATGTAGACATGAGGCCAAATACCTTTTTATGTATTGTATCATCTCCAACTAATTTGGAAGGATGTTATTATATCCATTGCCTTCTTGAAATATTGTTCCTCATGCCTTTTTATGAACATGTATCACATTCTCAATAGATTAATTATTTTTAAAGTTTGGGTGGAGGTACAATTTTAAGTGATGTCATCATGGTTCCACAAACATGTGGCAACCTCCTACTGATCCATGTCATTTATCATATGTCTATGGTCTCTACCTACATGTAGTTGAGTTTGATATGGTAAGTAGAATCCCCAACAAACCCCTTTTATATAGGTGGAAACCTCAGACTAAATCTGACAAGTGACCTGTTGGCGTTGCCAAGATGTCTCTGATTCTTACGAGTGTCTAGAGTGGAATTTTGTATCGGCTATAGGTTTCAATGAATGGGTGGATAGATGTGAAATGATAATGATTATGGAGGTGGTTAGGAGAAACCAAAATATTGCTATCGCGACCCAACAATAATGGTTTATCCCTCTATATTCTTGTTAGGTGACACCCTTCACTTCTGAACATGTGGATCCTAAAATTGTCATCACACCGCATATGCATGTTATCTCCCATGCATATTTTCAATGCGACATCAATAATTCATATTAGATTAGGCTCACTTGCAACCATTAGATGATCAAACTTAGTACATCTTCATTAGCGCTTGAATCTTAGGTCATGGTCTCATGATATAACCTTTTCTGGAGAAAGGATTGATCCTTTCAAGGGCACAATTACCCCTTTTTTAGCTTCCAATAAGATCCCAAGAACTTGAAATTTATCCTTCGGCCCTTAGGGCATGATTTTTTTGCTAATTTCTCTAGGTTTCTTGAATTTATACTATCTCTTTTCGCTCCAAGAGCTATGTAATCTCACATTCAACCTCTATTTCTCCTAATATTGAACTTACCACCTTGAACAACATATATATTTGATCTAGGGTCACATCTAGTACTAACATCAGCTCCAATGGGGATAGGATACCCCTGTGGTCTGCTAAGAAATATATACCAAGTTCCTTCTTTTATTGGGTTATGGAGTCTTCTTTGAAATGATAGAACCCCCATGCACCTGAAAAATGATATGATAGGTGAAACAAAATTGTTCAACAACATATAGTGTTAGACCCCTAACTAATTGCTTGTGTAATAAATGGTGAATGAAGTAAAATTAAAAATACATAGAAAGAATCTGAAAAGATTTATTTATGTACAAGGTGAGAATCTTTGCAACATTCAGTACCAGAACAAATTCTTGAGGAACCTACCATTTACAGGATCCCCAAACAACTCTCCATCCAATTGAGCCAATTCATATGTATTATTCTCTTAAGCTTCTACAACTTGGAAGGGTCCAAGCCATAGGTTGTCAAATTTTCCATGTTTCCCTTTCTCTTCTATTATGTCATCCCACTTTAGGACCAGGTCACCTACCATGAAATTTATTTCTTTGGTCCTCATGTCAAAAATTTCTTTCATTCTTTCTTGGTGAGCTTGGGACTTTATCTAGACCTACTCTCTTACCTATTGGACTTTAATCAGCTGGATGATTCTTTTTTTCATGTCATCAGGTTATACCTTCTCATCTTGTAGAAGATTCATCATATGGAGACTAAGTTGGATAGGAGAAATGACCTCCATTCCATATACAAGATGAAAAGGAGAAGTTTAAATAGACCCTTTTATGCTTACTTTGTCTTCCCAAGCTACATATTTCAGGTGCGAATCCCATGCTTTATTGTTTTGGGATAACATCTTCTTAATGATCTTGATGAGATTTTTATTTGAGGAATCTTCCAAGCCATTTCCCTGTGGATAATAAGCAGTAGAGTGACAAAGATATACGTTGTACTTTTGGAAAAAATGTAGCAACTTGGCCGATTTGAAGGCTTGGGAATTATCAGTTACAATATTTCTTGGACACCCAAACACGACCAAGATGTTCTCCTCAAGGAACTTGATGATGATTTTGTTAGTCACTACTCTTGTGGGGATGGCTTCTACCGACTTGGTGAAATAATCCGTGGCTATTAGGATCCATTTATGTTTCCCATTGGAATTTGGGTTGATTTCACCAATGAAATCCAAACCCCATTGTTGAAAAGGTGCCTCTTCTTTAATAGGCCTAAGTGGGAGGGCTTGCAACTTATACTTTCTTGCAAACATTTGGAACTCTACACATTATCTAACCATGCAATTCACATAAGAAAATAGTGAAGGCCGCCAATAGTAGCTATCCCTGAGGAGATTATATGTAGTGGCTCTCCAGGCATGGTTACCCCCACACACTCACTTGTGAAACCCGTTTCTAATGTCCTCAGTTTCTTCTTCAGTGATGAAATTCAACAATATTCCTCCAGGATCCTTCCAAAACAAATTTTCTCCCACAATACAATACTTTACCTCTTTGAGTTTAATATATCTTTCCTTAGCTTTGTCCCATGATGGTTAGAAGCTTAAGTTCTATAGGCAAAAAATTACATCCTTGTACCACTCAAATTGAGAAAATTTAGGGCTTACCTTCAAAGATTGTTCTTGTGTTTCATCTTCTTCTGGTTCAGTTTCTATGATGTCTACTGATAGAGAATTTATATCAAGACCCTACAATTAAATTCAACTAGTACTTTTGAAAGTCCTTTTCCCTTTATTAGATTAGTGGGTTTGATATCCAATTCATATTCCTGAAGTTTGGAAATCCATTTACCCTTCTCCCTTCACCATCCGACTGCATAAGAATAAATTTTATTGCAGTAGTGGGTACATCATCAAATATTTTTTAGTGAAATATATAATGTCTAAAAGATTTCAATTCCTTGAATAGGGAATATGCTTATTTCTCCAGGTTTCTATATCTTAGTTCAACATATCTTAAAGATGAGTGAATAAATATATAGGCTACTCTTGGTTTTATTCATTTTTTTGTAGCAACGCAACAACTATGGTATGTTATGAAGCAAAAGAAAAAACAAGGAACTCCTTATCATAGTTTGGGATGACTAACACTAGAGACTCTCCCAATCCCTCCTTGATTCACTGGAAAATAATATTTAACCACAATATTCCATTTTACATCATGGTCTTTCTTCAACATGTCTATGATGTGATTTACCATTTCAACAAAATTTGGGACAAACCTCCTCAGAAAAATGATTCTTCCTAGGAAGGATTATATTTCTTCTTGTTTCTGAGAAGGGAAATTTTCTTGATGGCCTCTACCCTTTATGGATCTATATTCACCCCTTCTTTGGATACAATATGACCAAGGATCTTTCATTTTGTCATAGAAAAATAATAATTCTTAGGATTTAAAGACAAGACAAATTTTCTTCACTTCATAAAATTCTTCGTTAGATGTCTGATCCAATCTTCATATTTCTTTGAGAAAAAACTCATGTCATCCAGGTATATAAAAATGAATTTTTATTTTTCACCCAAAAAATCTATTTCCATGGCTCGTTGAAATGTGGCTCCTACATTAATCAAAACAAAAGGAATTTTATCATACATGAAAGTTCCCCATTAGGTTGTGAAGGCTATCTTTTCCCTATCTTCAAGATGAATGGACACCTGGTTATATCCTGAGAAACCATCCATCATGGAAATTATGTTTTCTCCTACTATTTTTTGTAGTATGTGATTATGTTGGTATTCTCTTGCTATCTTCTACTATTTTAGTTTTTGACCCAAGGTTCATGTCTTTCAGGTTATCAACAAATCCTCTAAACCTATCGGCCCTTCTGGTAAACCAAAAAGCAACATAGTACATAGAATGCATTGTGCAGTCTCACCCGAGATAGCTTTAAATGGTAGTCTATAAGACTCGGGTGTTTACAACCTAGTATTGAGTATGAGATAGGGGTTTGTTAACCAGATCCATGCCCTACGAACTATGAAGGTAATCTACCTATTCCTCATGGGTACACATTTCCATTACACAGTTTACTTCCCGAGAAGCATATTTCTGTTCCATAACAATATATAAACTCATTTATTAAGCATAACCATAAACTGCTGAAAGAAAGTAAAGAGATGCATACATTCATCACATTACACAGTTATTACCGTGGTTCACCCCCTCTTGGGTTACGTCCACAAATATTTGTCTCTTGTCTCTTTTATTATGGTAGTTTTTCATTTCCGATGCCGCACGCTTACAATTCCCCTCCTATGGGTAAGATCCATATGAGGCGAACTAGATCACACCAGGCTCTACAACCTGCGAACTAATCCTCATATCTACCTTCTCTCCTCTGTTATAGCTCAACATCTTACAAAAATGGTACATAACCATATTTCATAACGCCTCCCTTCATGTATTAATCTAATGGAACATTATAAGAACCCGAACCCTTACAAAATAGTAAACTTACTGTAAAAATGCCAACATAATATATAAAACCCAATCAACCAACCTTTATATGATACCTGCATATCTATATTTATACATTTCAAACTCTTCATCCTTCTTACCGAAAATGACCAAAACCCTAACCCTTCCGACGTTAGGTCTTCCCCCCATGCACGCATGTTTTTCTTCCTCCATTTGTCCCTTTCCTTGTGCACGCCTTCTTGCATGCAAGTGTGCTATTCTTTCTCCAACTGTTACTTCTGTTTCTGCACGCTTTCTTTCCCATGATCGTCCTTCTTTCCACTTCAGCCTGGTGACAACAGGCCCCAACACTGACATGTGACTCCTCCCAAGTCACCTGATCTTTATGGGCTACCTCGATCTCCTTGGTGATTGTATGGAACTTTTCCTTCAACTCTGTTGCTTTTGTCAGTGTCTGTGCAATCTTCTCCTTAATGGTATCCACTATCTGAACTACCACTTCTTCGCTCAATAATCCTGCACATTCTTCCTGTGTCTGTGCTATCTATGTTCTAGCTCATTCTTCCTATGCGAGTACTTCTGCTACCCGTTCCTGCAACGGTTATATTTGAGCCTAACACTCCTGTTTCTGTGCCTGTGCAACTATAAGCTCTGCCTACATATTCTTTATCTCCTCCATCCCTTTAACTCATTCTAGGATTGATATGGTCTTCTGCTATTGTTTGATTTCTTGGATCGATGTAGTGATCCTCTCCTCTTCCTTGTCCCAACGTTGGACCTGTGGATCCTCCTCCAACCTTGTCCAAATTTGCATTGCTTTATCGAACAATTCCACTACTGTGCTAACATGTTGCTCTATATCTTGCAGTTGCGTTATTTCTTCCTTCTTCCTTTGCTCCTTTACTGTCGATGGAGTTGTTGGTGTTATCTATTCTCAGAGGCCCTCGATCTCCTTCTGATATAGATCAATTTCCTATGCAATCTGGTCGATCTTTTCTACGGATGGGAGTTCGTTTCCTTGCACAGTGCTTGGAAGTTTCCCAAAATTTCTCCCACTCTTCATTCCAGTTCATTCCTGCGTTATTTATTCTCTTGAGTTTCAGATTTGGCCTACTCACAATCATTTTTCAGTGCTTCCTGCTTCTTTGTTGCTTGTTGTAGCTCGACTAATTTTTATGTGCCCGAGACTACATTTTGTGGTCGACGCTAAATTGCATTTTTTATAGTGCCCTTGATGGCATCCATGTCAAGACCAATTGGATATGGTCAAAGTCCTTCACTGTTGTCTTTCCCACAATTTCGTCCATGCACAACATGCTATGTTTGATGTAGATCGTTGCATGTGCGTGTGGCATTGGAAGGATCAGGTATCTTTCTTCTACCTCCACTCTTTCGTTGGTCTGTGTTGTCGATGGCTCTATTCCTCCGTTGCTACTTTCTCTCTGGGTCTCCCCGAGTGTCCTAAGGAGCTATCCCATTTTTGCTAGCTCTTTTTGCAGTTTATCCCTGTGCTGTGCTGCGTGATCAAAATAATCTGCTAGACAATCCTGGACCATTTTGGCGATCATATATCCATTGTCCTTCATGATCGTATAGTCCAGTGATGTTTTTTACGCCTTTGATTTCTTGCGCACGCCTGCTTCCTGTACAACTGGTCTCTTAGTTCCCCTTGGTTCCTGTGTGATGGGATTTGGGGTGATCCTATGCTCCCTTAGCTTGTTTTGGCTATTCGTTGGCCACTTTCTACCCCTTTTGGGTTGCTATCTTCTTTGACCCTTTGTCTTCCTAAGTCGGCTTGTTTTGAACCATCCTTGGTTTCTTGGACACTGGGACTTTTGGAAGCTATGTTTTCGCTTGCGTTTTCTCTCCTTCTGCTATTCTTTCCGGTACTTCCCAGGTAATGGCTGGGATCCTCCATTCATCAGGACATTCGATGATGAACATGTCTATATCACATTCTGTGATGCAGTAGCGCATCGGTAGCCACTATCTATATAGAGCCTGCCTTGGTTGTATCCACATGGCTTGACGTGTAGCCCAGAAGTTAGCGATGTCCCCATATCGTGCGACAACCTCTGGTGTTATTCTCCATGATCGGCTGATAGCTTCCTGTATGTCCCATAGGTAGGCTTCAAATATGATTCCATTCTCCCTCTTATGCCTGGCCTATGGCCCATATCTCAATAATAGATATCTCGCTCCCACTGGTTGCAGTCTAGTACAAAAAATTACATACTCTGGTTCCCGCCATCCCATGACGACTATGAGGGTGAGCAGCCATGAGTAATGGAATTCTATACCTAGGTCCTACGCATCCTTACAGTGCACTTGGAACAAGTTTAATATATAGGGCTCCCATCTCACGGAGGTGCCTTCTGCACACTGAGCTGCAACTACGGTGACTCATGTTGGTACTTTGTCTTTGCGGCATTTTCTTAACAATTTACAGGCTAAAATATTTGCGCCCAATTGTGTCACTGCATTGTTGATTCATTTTATTATAATTCCTATTGTTCTGCTGGTGGTACCATATTTCTTCTTCATTTCCTCTGCTAACTCTTTCTCCTTGGATTTATCATCCATAATCAACGCGGGATCCATACCCCGGCTGGGTAGTCCTGTTATCTGTGCGATAAGTTAAAAAGTTATGGGGACAGGTTTGTCCAGCCATATATCCCCTCCATGCATGACTATTAATAGTTTCTTGATGCATGTTGTCGCATATTGGCCTCTTCCAAAATGTGGAAGTTTGAGAAAACCTAAAATTCTCGTCCTGTCCAGTCCAACTACCCATTGATGTGCTTTGTTGATCATTTCTCCAAGTTGGTTTACAACTATGTTCTGCATAAAAACCCTCGGTGCAAGTTACGAGTACTTTGTTTCGTCGGATACGTCATGGTAGGAGTAATTGAGCTTCCCGATGTGACCCAGTAGCTGCGGATCTACCTGTACTCCATATGGTATGCATGGTAGCACAATTTCTGTTGCCGGTTTCTTGCAAGGTGAGTTTGGTATCTAAACTTTGTCTTCCTTCTGTGGTGGCTGGTTTGAAGTTCCAACAACTCCCGATTTCTCCTGTGTAAGCAACTTTGGCCAAGCCGACGTAGTTCTAGCGGTCTCCTCTGTTGGTTGACCTAGGCTAGGTGCTTGTGACTTGTCTAGTTGCACTGCTTCTCCCAGATTCTGTGCCATTCCGTTAAATTCCATGGCTGTGTCAATGCTTTCTAGTTTCACTTCCCGTTGGGTTTCTGCTTCCTCATTCTGAGGCTCCTGTGTCGCTATTGGTGTATCCACTTTCATGGCCTCTACTTGTGGTTGTTTAATCTCTTCCAATATTGGTGTAGAGTTCACCGGTATCATCTCTGGTCATGGGATCTCATCGATATCGACGATCTTTGGCTGCTGCTGCTCATTTTCTTCCAGTGGTCCTTGTGACCTAGTTTGAACCCTAATCGGTCTCACTGTCTGGCCTGGTTATGCGGGCTTCGGTGGTGCCATAGTGGTGACTGTCAAATCTTCACTAATTTTGAAAGACTTTGGTGAGCTCTGTGGTCTCGCTCTGTTCGTTCTGGCTGTTATTGCTCTCTCTCTGTTCTCCTTTCACAAATAGACTAGTTTCTTCCATGCTCGCTTGTTGTATGGGCTTGTCATGAAGCTTGTTGAGGACGCTTCCTCCATTATATGATTAATGCACCATAACTATGGGTTCAATGCATCTGCAATGGTTTTGTACTTTCCATTGCGCTTACTTTGTCATTTCCATTTGGCGTGTTTAATGTGATGTTCCATCAATCCTTACCGTGCTTTAATTTCTCTTAGTGTTGTCCTGTCGTACCTCTTTTTCCAACTTTCTATTTCCTGCTCATTTTTCTTTGGTATGTAACCTTTGTCCTTGCCTTTGCTGCATTTGTGTTTCGAACGTCATGTGTATTTTCTATCTCTGGCGTGCTTCGCGCTTTTTAGTTTTTTGTTTTACTGTGCGGTGGGTGGTCAACTGTCCTTGTATAGCTCCAGTCAGTTCCTGTTGATCATTCCTCTGAGGTCTAGGCTTTCTAAATATCTTAACTGTACATCTCCTCAGTCTATTACAGATTTTACCTCATATGGTCCTAACCAATGCATTCTCATATTTCCTGGGTGCTGAAATGATTTGTTGTCATAGAGAAATAATAGATCTCCTTCCTTGAACGTCTTCTTCTTGATGTGTCGATCATGTCAAGATTTGTCTCTGGCCTTTTTCACTTGTTGATGGAATCCTGCAAGGATTCAGTCTTCCTCCATTGACAATAACTGATTCAGTCTTTCTTGTATTGTGCCTTGTTCTGTCATTTGTGTGATAGATACTACACGTAAGTTGTGTACTAAAAATTCTAATGGCACTACTGCTTCTTGGCCATAGACTAGTTTGAATGGTGTGTGCCCTATCAAATTTTTGCATGTGTCCTATACGCCCATAATATTTCTAGTACTTTGAGGTCCCAGTCGTCTCTGTTGACATTACAGATCTTTGTTGGTGCATTCTCGAGAATTTTGTTGAAGGCTTCTACTGTGTCGTTTGCCTATGGATGATATGGTGTGCTCTTTTGATGATGGACTTCAAACTCTTCAAGCATCGCGCAGATGGTGTTGTTTATGAAGTACATGCCTTGGTCACTCGTCAAAACTCTTGGGCACCCGAATCTGGTGATTACTTGTTCAAATAGGAAGTGTGCAGTTGTCTCTGCACTGCAGTCTTTTATTGGTGCGACTTCCACCCATGTTGTTAGGTATTCCATCATGGTGATGATGTATCTTTCCCCTGTTCTTTTGGTTGGTGGGTTAATTGGTCCCACAAATTCTATTTCCCATTTATCAAATGCTTGTAATGTCACCTGCGGTCATAATGGCATCTCATCCCTTCTGTTGGGTTTTCCTACCCTTTGACAGACATCACATCTCTGATGGTACTCTTTCAAGTCTCTGTGGATCGTTGGCCACCATAATCCTACGCAGAGTACCTTCTACGTGGTAGCTTTTTCTGCATAATGCCCTCCTGCCATTCCCTCGTGGGATTTTGCTAAAATTCTTGCTCTTTCGTGCTCTAACATGTACCTTTGCAAGATTCTATCTGTGCCCATTTTGTATAGATGTCCCGCAATCAGTTGATAGTCAGTCACATGGACTACCAAATTCTTCTTTTACACGGTGGTATATTCTTGCAGTGCAGTACCTGTAGTCAAGTACTAAATGATATCTTTGAAGTATTTGTCAGCAATTTGTACTGAGAATAACTATGCATCTAGAAATTTGTCTTCTAAATTCATAGGTTCTTCTCCATTTGTGACCCTTGAGAGGTGGTCAGGTCCTGCATTCATTTTTCCTGGTTTGACTATTACTTCAAAGTCAAATTATTGAAATAATAACAACCATCGAAATATTCTCCCCCCCCCCCCAACACTGGCTTGTTGATTAGGTATTTCAGGGATGAGAGATCTATAAACATCTTAAAATGTTTTCCCAATAGGTAATGTCTGAACTTCTACAATGTGTAAACCATCGCTAGCCCTTCTCTTTCTGTCATGTAATAATTATGTTCTGAGTCTGATAGTTTTATGCTTGCAAACGCTATCGGGTGATCCAAGTATCCCACTCCTGGCTACACAAAGATAGCTCTGAGTGTTATCGCCGATGAATCTACATGCACATGGAATGTCTTTTCCCAGTCTGGAAATATGAATATTGGTGCAGTAACCATCTTTTCCTTTAATGTATTCAGACCGTGTTGGCACTCATCGTTTCATTGATACTTTGTATCCTTGCTTAATATATTTTCCATTGGTCTTGTGATTTGCCCATATCCTTTGATGAATTTCCTATAGTATCTAGTGTGACCTAACGTTTCTCTTAACTGACAGACTGTTTTTGGTGCTGGTAAGTTCACAATGACTGCGATATTTTCCAAATCCACTAATAATCCTTGTTTGCATACTATGTCACCCAATAGTATCCCAAACAATGTTCCAAATATGCATTTCTTGATATTCATTGATATCTAACACTGTCTGCATCACTCCAACATTAGTCGTAACACTTCCACATGGTGTTTCAACAGACTGTAAACTGTCCAATCATTCAGGTATACTTTGAGAAATTGATGGATGAATTCCTTAAATGTTGCGATGACCATTCTGGAGAATATGGCAGGGATAGGATCCCCATTCTGTTGCAAACGTGGTCTTGTGTCTATCCTCCTGTGCTATCTTGAGCTGATGGTAGCCTGAGAATCCATCAGTGAATGAGTAAGTTTTGTGTCACCCCACATTCTCTAACACTTCATCCATAAATGGTGTAGGGAATGGTTCATGTAGACATGCATCATTCAACTTCCTCAAGTCGACGCATATCCTGATCCATTTTCCTTGTTTCTTGTCCTGTACTACCATCGAGCTTATCCATTATGATTCCTCCACTAGTTCGTTGATGCCAGCTTCGAGCATCCCATCGATCTCATCTTTAACTTTCTGTTTATATATGGGGTTTAGTCTGTAAGTTTGTTTTTTAATAGGTCTCACATCGGATCTGAGTGGTATCTTCATTTCTCCTAATTCTTCGACTATACCCTTCATCTCTATAAATGTTGTGGGAAAAAGGTCGCTATATTCGCGCAACAATTTTGTGATGCTTTCTAAGGTCTGTTCATCCTAGTAATATCCAATGCTAGCTATTTTGGGCTGCTTGGCGGTTCCGATGTTAACCTTCTTTATCTTTATTGGCACGGAAATGACTGCTGATTCTATGGGTGGTCCTTCCACATCTCTTTCTCCTTCAAATTATTTCATCTTAATATCACGTGGGTCATCTTCTTCTGGTGCTTCCTCTTGTACATGGTAACATGACAGTAGTTCCTTGATTGTCTTCTTATTACGTTGTTTCTCTTCTATAATAAGTAATATTTCTAATTCTTCAATGAATATGATTCCTCAGATCCGTTTCAGGGCCGCATCTATGTTGGGGTTCTCATTATCGAATGAGAAAGTGATGGTAAAGTTATGTTGCAATGTCATCCATGTTGTAGTTCCTTTGTGCAATTCCTGGTCTGTATACCAGTTCACTGGTATGCCCTCTAAAGTCTGAATGAAGTGGTGAGGCCATTCCTCTGGTGGTGTCATTCTCCACAACATTTTTCACTCCTCCAAGTATTTCACTGGTGTCCCTAGTCCTTCATATTTCCGTTGTTTGTTATATGAATGTTCTTTTCCGAACCATATGAGCAGTAATTTCTTACATTGATACTAGTCTGTGATGGTCTCCTTATGTGCGCCCCACCATCTTGCGGGTGTGGCCTTGAGTGATAAATCCAGTGCTAGTAGCCTCTGGTTCTCTAATACTTCATATTCATATTGTGTCAAGAATGTTTCCAACTCATTTAATCCATGGAAACTGGGTGGTTCTATGATTTCTATGCCTATCCACCATACTGCGCAGTCTATTCTTGCACATCTTCTCATGGATACTTCGTGTAGTCTCTGCTACCAGTTTTCTAACCCAGTGTCTGAGTCTGTTACACATGAAGTAATGCTCCACCAACTGAGTACCCCATCTGTAGTTGGGTTTACGTAATCCTCATCATGCACAGTTGTTTTGTACAACTGGTCGATCTCTTCTAAGTCGAGGCAAGTAGGTTCTACAAACCTCTCCCCTTCTAATGGATCTAGTGGTGCTATGGCCCTGTAATTTCCATATTCAAATGTCATTTTCCTTGTTTTAAAGTTAATTACAGCCTGGTTGTCAAACGCCCAATCCAGACTAAGTAGTGTCGGGTAAGGTGTTGTGCCATCTACTATTTCAATGACTTCAAAGTCTTCTTTAGTGCACACTCCATCAAGATCTATTGTTACTCCTTTAAGTCTACCTATTGGTAGGCCTCTATGTTGGTTTGCCAGTTTTAATTGGACATTTGAGTATCCCAATGTTGGCTCTCCCATGCATTGCCAGGTCTTCTTGGGTAGCACATTCACTTCAGATCCTAGGTCTAGGATAATGTCTCCCATATTGAAATCCCCAATGTTAGCATTTAGTCTAAACTCCCTACTTGTTCTTCCTCGGGTGTGTAGGTGATTGACGGTTTTTGGTTCTAGCTGTTCTTCCGTCTCGCTGCTACATTTATCTAGTATGTTTTGCAATATTTTCACTGATGAAGGATCACTTAATACTTGTTATAACCCTAAATTGCACCATACACACATACCTGGCATCAAGCCATCTTACTTGTTATATTTGCCAGGCCATCACTAGACATCTCTTATAAAAAACCATTGTTTTGAAGGTGTACACGCCCTGAAGCACTACTTCCCACGTACACGTGCTTGCTGCACCACTACAGCCTGCGTACACTCACAAAAAATCACAAAAAATAAAAATTGCAAAGGGATACGGGTTTTCGAGTCATTACCTAACCATTTGACCGCCCATAGCCAGACACCCCAACCGTTACTATCTCTTTTGGCCTATAGAAGAAGGTGTTGGGGTCCCATTCCAAGAAGAAGCATAAGAGAATAGAAACTCTTCCCATTTCAATATTCCCCCTTTGCCCCAATATTTTTCAACCACATTGTGAGTTTGAGCCAGAATTCCTTCTTCCTCCATTGCAAACCCTTGCCATTTCCCTAGAGAGAACTGAAGAGGAGAAGAATATGTGGAAGCAGTTGGTGCATGGTGAAGAGGATCCCAGGACCGAGTTCGAGGAGCAGTTGTCGGTCTCATATTGTAAACGACTTTGTTGATATTAATATAAAGAAATACTTTTTCCGTCCCGCCAAATGATGTCTTAAATATTTATGATTTGTTTACATTTTTTGTTGTTGTGATGTCTAACCCACTAATCCTTATATAGAATGCATGCTTGTAGTTTCTAGTTTGTATTTTGTGAATGAAGGTTGGCCTTGGGAGGAGATCTGCAATCGAGAAACAACTAATCACAAAGGGATCGACACCAGACGTGGAGTTTAAGGTATGCCTACCAGATCCCTATACTTTGTCTTTTATGTATGATTGTGGGGTAATGACGAGATAGTTGTTAAAAGTAGGAGAATTTAGACGGTTAGCTCTGCCTGCACTTTAGAACCCTAGTCATGTAGTCTATAGAGGGGTTTTCCCGCTATAGCATAGTTGGCGACCATACTGGGGAGACCTCTAGGGCTTTTTGGGGATATTCTTTTTGTGTGTTTTTAATCAGTTTATTTACTATTTCTTGAGTTTCTATAAGCTTCTGTGTCTTTAAGGGATTCTGGTCTTCCATACCAGTACTCCCTACCTATGCTTGACTATTGGTTTTCATTTTTTTGAGAATTTGTAGAGGTGTACGCGGCCTATAGTGGGCCTGCACATGTACAAACACACCCTGCCTTTGGACAACTTGCGTACATACGTATGTTGCTGAAGTATCAGTAGCGTGCCTGTGTTGAGAATTTTTTTTTTTTAAAGAAGAGACAATCATCCTCTTCCCTATCAAAAGTCACACTTCTTAGGGGTTTTCTTGATCTAGCCCTGGTCTATGTTATAGCAGTTTGTAGCCTAGGTCTGACCGCAACATAGTTTTCTTTTTATCAAAAGATTTCTTGTGTTTTCTTTAATAGGGCTTTTAGACAAGTTTGTGAGTCTGTTTTGATCTGCCTGTTTGGTATTCTCAATGACTCCATGTGATCTATGATGGTCCAAAAGTCATTTCTTGGTCTTGACTTGTCATCATTTTCCCCTTTTTTGCTTTAGAAGAAAAGAAAAGAATTCATTTTCAAATTTCTTGTTTTGAAGCATAAAACAATAATTTTTTTTTTTATTCATTTATTTGTTTGGTAAAGTGATTTAGGTTAGTTGTTTTCTTTATCAAGGAAAAATAAAGTTTTATTAAGTTTTTTATTTGAATTCTTAGGACATTAAGCAGCTCATAGTAGAGTGAAAATCTTGTTTTAAGTTTTTCTTTTCAAAGATCTGAGGAAAAATTTAAGAAAAGTTTGGTGAAAGAGTTTAATTTGGCAAATCTTTATTTGTGAAAAAGAAGTAGTTTGTTTTCAGTTTCATCTTATGATCTTCTCTTTTGTCTCTTAAATAACATCACTGGTTTCACTTCCATTCCTTTTTACTTAATACAACCACTAAAATGAATGCTTAATTAAAAGTTATTAGACTTTGTGTTTGTAGGGTCCATCAATTCAGTCTAGGCTAGAGCCTTGATTTAAGATTGGAGAGGAAACTCTTCAAGGCTACAAAAACAAACATAGGATTCTGAGCTAGGGAGTGCTTGAAAGTCCAGTAACCATGAAATTTATCTAGGACTCCCCTCTAACACAAGGGATAAACATGAGGTCACATGCAGAAAGGTAGTGGAGATAACCCCTCTAAATCCAGACCAAGCATAGTGGCGAACACATATAGAGGGCTTATCTTGGGATTCTATTGATCACATTTTCCACGGAGATTCATGGGTCTCGAATCCATTCAAGGTCCCCAGTCGTCTTCCAGAACACTTTCTTTCGATACCCTTGATAGGTTTTTGGCTTGATACCCTGCTCATTGAGGTCTACCCGATTGTCGACTATGCCCGCTTGGTGACTGTTTTTGTGCTGGAAACCTAGTTGCCTTTTTATTAGTGACTTACACAGGTGACTGCGGGGGTATACAGTGGTACCTAGGGAATACATCGGGCCATTCTTTTCATATTATACCTAGAGGGTTATTCCATATTCTAGTTTCACTTGCACCAGTAAGTTGCTATAGTGTTGGCTGGTGTAACTGTTCTTCCAACTAGCTAGTGATTTGCTTGTTTTGTCTCATAGGAGATTTTTCTAGTGTGTGTTTGTCTTTAACATTAATAGAAAGCCCTAGTGTGTCATTGATATTCTCACACCATGGAGTATTAGGAGCTCTGTCAATAACGAAGGCTTCTTTTCTTGCCGTCGGTTAATCTCGAGCCACCCCCACCACCGCTAAGGCGAAGACCAGACCAACAAGGGTCTTTTGAGGCGACCGAACCACAGGAAACTAAGCCCGATCCATCTCCGAGAGGAGAACATTTGAGTCCAGAGGAAACTATCATTTCTGACCTTGGAGCGGAAGCTCTTGGTCCATATAACCCTTCGATCACTGATCTATCAGTGCCCATCTTCGTATAGGTTAAACCTTACGAGTGCCAGGTAGTGTCACAAGCAACGATGGAGACAAATGCTGCTACTTTTTCAGGGAATCCTCATATTCCCTCTATGCCTGTCACTATAGGGGGTTTTATGCCTCCTAACCAACCGTTGCTAGTTTGAACCACCATGGTCTCGACCTCCTCTACCTCGGGAAATGGTCTGATTCCATCTATGGCGACGATCACTGCTCCTTTCACCCAGAGTGCAACAAGCCCTCCGTTCTCATATGAGATGGCTTCAATATGAAGTTTGTCCTTTCCTACTCCACTCTACATACTTTAGGTATAGGGGCAGGGAGAGCGAACACTCCTCTACAAGGATCCATGGGGGGAACTTCAACTCCCTATAATGCTTTCCCTTACGGAGGGGTTCATATACCTCCTTCATCCCCTTCACTTGGTGGTACTCACGAACACTTCGTCAGGCCGAACGTAAACTATAGTTCGTTTGGAGAAGGTAGTCAAGGAATTCCTTCTTATATCATGCCAGTAGGTTCGACACTGTTATCTTTGTTCGACGCATTTGGTAACAACGCATTCTCATCAGCTGTCGTCTCAGTCGGGGGAAACCCCGGTTATGGACAACAAAATCCTATGCAGGGTCCTATTCCTGCACAGGGGGCAAACAAAGGAATTCATTCCTCATAAGGACTTGGGAATCTGTGGCAGGGATTAGTTCCATTGTCAGGGATGCCAACCGGGGGCAACCCTTTCCATAGTCAATGGAACCCTGGGAAAGTCTCAAGACCTATGCCCGTCGGATCGACAGGGGGAAACCCTTCCCAAAATCATTGGAATGCAACGTAAGCCCAACTTTTTATGTTCTATTACGGGAGTCATATGTTGATGTCTCAACAAGTGCAGAATCCATACACTAGTCATGACCTTGGTTAGTACTAGAACCCTGGCTAGTAACCTAACTTTTCCTCGCAACCTGGTGCTAGCCAAACACTAGGCTCCTTTTCCCTGGTTATAATCAACAACGCAAATTACCGTTTATAGCAACTTTTCACTTGCCAAACTTGACAAGGTTATTAAATGACCCCATCTGTCATGATTCGGGTTGGCCTCCCATGCCAACCAAGTTGCCTTTGGACATTCCAAATTTTGAAGCTAAGCCTAATAAAGATTCAAGCGATCATGTGACTACCTTCCATTTATGGTGATCGTCCAACTCTTTGAGAGATGACTCCGTCTAGTTGCGTTTGTTTCAATGCACTCTCATCGGGAGTGCTGCGAAATGGTACATCGAGCTCGATTGCTCAATATAATCTACCTTTGGCGAATTGGAAATTTATTTCTTAAACCATTTTCAATTACTTGTGAGATACGATGTTGGTACTGAGTTGCTGGCCAACTTTGAGAAGACAAAGGCAAACCATATCTCATATCACATATGAGAATGGAGATGCTGGAAGAGTTTGATAAAAGTACCAGCCCCACCAGCATTCCTTCTTGAGTGGTTCCTCAAGTCTTTGGTACCACAGTTATCTAAAGATGTCACAACGTCGGGGTTCTTTTAAGAAGAAGAAGCGATAATGAGAGCTCAATAGTTAGAGTTGATTTACTCTCAGTCTGGTTTACTTTACGAAGTTTTTCTAGATGCACCATGGTCGATACTTGAAAAGACCAGACAGATATCTAGACCACATGCTGATGGTATAGCTGGTTCAACGAAAACCAAGCCCACTGATCAGCTGTCGAATCAATTGCAACAATTCTCAATACTGCAGATAGCGGCCAGCGAGACCACTGGTTCGACTACTCCCCCTACTCAAATGTTAGATGTACACAGTGTGTAATTGACAAACCCAAAGGCCACCCAGTATCCCAACGGAAAGAAGAAACAAGGAAAGAAGGGTAAGGGGGATAAGAAACCTAACAATAATGCTGGTGGGGGAAAAGCAGAAAAGAAGAAGTCGAAGTATCTGTGTAATATTTGCACGGAAGACCATCTGACTCACCAATTCCCTCAGCTTGTGGAGGCCCAAAAGTTATTGGCACAACAACAGCCTACCATTTTAATGAACCCATTTCCACATGGGCAAAATTTAACTCAAGCCTCTTCGAGCACGGAAGGGGGTAGTCAGGACCCCCTCCGTCTTCAAATAATCTTCATCCGCAAATGTGTACATAATGAAAGGTAGCGTTGATATAGCAACTAGGACACGTGACTACGAAATGCCAAACACATCTAAGAAGGGTAAAGAAGCAAAAAACCTACCTCTTCCTCTCCATATTGAGAAGACATTGGGAAAAACAATGAAACACATCCCAAAAGGTGCATTCAAGAAAGCTTCCCACAATCCAAATGCAAGGCCCGCCCAGAACTACTTTGTGGTGGAGGATTTGTCACAAACCCCTTGTGCAATGTCTTCTTTGGAAGTCCTCCAGATATGCCCTTGCTAGAGAAAGAATTTGTTAGCTGCCTTAGGACGTACTGATACTTGTAATCTGGGAATGATTATGCTTGATACAACTGACTTAAAACCTCATCTCCCTTACCATGTGGTGTTTCAGATAGTAGTGGCTTACACCATGGAAATTTTTACTCGAAACATTTTCTGCATGATGGTTGATGAGGGTGCCTCGACATGCGTGATGTCTTTGACGTGTTGGAAGTCCATTGGCCAACCTATTTTTTCTCCGTCACTTACTCTTCTTACCTCTTTTGACGGTCATTCGTTCCGACCACATGGAATCATCCCCTCTTTCCTCATGCAATTAGGGGGGAAGACTATGTGTGTCAAGGTTGAAGTGGTCGATGCATCTCTCGACTACAATCTCTTGTTAGGAAGGAGTTGGACCTATGCTATGCAAGCAGTGGTCACGACAGTTTTTCGGGTCTTGTTGTTTCCAAACGAGGGATGGATCGTGTCCATTGATTAGTTATCCTTCTCCCATCCTGACCCTTCATTGGGGTTATCCACTGTCCCAGTGATTGATAACCCTCATCTCGACATTGTCAACGTAGGGGTTGGTTTGTGGGTACTTTCGATTACCCACCTCCGACCAGCAAAGTCCAGTACATATTGATTGTCCACGACTAGCCTAGGGATGAAATATTTCAAATCTCATCATTTCACATGACTTACTTTAACGATCCGTGGACTCTTCCTTCCCCATAAACCATGATGGAAGGGATAGGGCACCATGGCATGTCCATGACTTTGTCCATGGTAGAAGTTGTGTACTCTATAGTCCAGCAAGCTTTCGCTAACCCTGATCTGATTTCTACACAGGAGTTAGATCTGATTCTCGAGCCTATTTGGGCTCAAGGTTCCCTCACCTATATTGATTCTTTAGACCTTGTCTTTCCCTCAGACAAGGTGAGTATTGAGGCAATGACTAGTTCAGACAAACCCTGGGATGATCTCCATCACAGATCTTATTTTCTCCCAGAGTTAAGAAGAATTGAAGTAGGAGAATTCACTCTAACTATGACTGGAGATAGGGCTTGTCCTATAAATCCTTTGGATACGCATGTTGTTTACACTGAAGGAAATATGGAAACCATTTCTAAAATGATACCTATTGATATCTCTAGAACCCCTGGAGTCATGGAGAATATCTTCATCGAAGCAGACTGCTCCCCCGAGGAGATTCAAATCTACACAGATTTATTTAAAGAATTCAACGACGTGTTTTCTTGGTCTTACAAGGAAATGCCAGACATAGATCCAAGAATCGTCGAACATGAAATCACGACATATCCTAATGCCAAGCCAGTCTGGTCGAAACTTCATCCGATTAATCCTAAGAAAGCAACAACTATTAAGGTTGAAGTAGAGAAACTACTCAAAGATGGTTTCATCTACCCCGTCCAATTGACTCAATGGGTGTCAAATCCCGTGCCAGTCAACAAAACACAGGGTATGATTCACGTATGTACGGAATTACATGATTTGAACAAGGCCTGTCCAAAGGATAATTTCCCCACACCATTTATTGACCAGATAGTCGATGAATGCACAGGTTGTGAGGCCTTCTCTTTCATGGATGGATTTTTGGGATACAATCAGATACAGATCAAGCCTGAAGACTAACACAAAACCTCTTTCATTTGTTTGTGGGGTACATTCACTTCTCGGAAGATGTCTTTTGGTCTGAAGAATGCTAGAGATACTTTTCAACGAGCCATGTCTTTTTCTTTCCACGACCTCAAACACATAGTTGAGGCTTATCTTGATGATTTAGCATCATGATCTCGTAAGAGAGTTGATCATCCAGCACACCTCCGACTTATATTTGAGTGATGTCGCTACTACCAGATTTGCTTGAATCCAAACAAATGCAGCTTTTGCATAACATCAGGTCGTTTTCTAGGTTTCATAGTTTTGACAACAGGGATCATGGTCGATCCTCTAAAGGTTGAGGTGATAGTTTAGTTTCCTCCCCCGTGCACAATCTCTCAACTTTAGAGTTTACAGGGGAAAGAAAAACATTTACAACCTTTCATCACAAATTATGTTGATATCAAAAAGGGTTTCATGCATTTACTGAAGAAGGACGTTACTTTTCATTGGGACAAAGCTGCTCAACACTCTTTTGAAGAGTTGAAATGCACCCTCACGTCTTCCCCTCTGCTTCGACTACCCAATTATAATAAAGATTTATTACTATACTTGGCCACTGCAGAGTTGACCATCATCATGGTCTTGGTTCAGGAGGATGATTTTCTCTTAGAATACATGATTTATTACCTGAGATGAGGCCTGGTTGGACCAGAACTCAATTATTCCCATGTTGAAAAACTTGCGTTGGCAGCAGTTCATGCTGTCCAGCGGTTCCATCATTACATCTTGTTTTGCAAGACCACCGTCATTTCTGTTGTGAATCCATTTCAATATGTGTTGAAACGACGTGTCATCGGTGGAAATATCAGTAGATGGATAGTTATCCTCTAGGAATTTGACTTGGATTTTCTTTCGGCGAAATCCAAAAAGCCATTGGTCTTCGCGGAACTCATCTTGGAACTTTGAGTTGAATCAGGTGATGTTATACCCGAGGAGTCAGCTATTAAAGGATACATTTTTTTGATCACGTCTTTGGACCCCTGGTATGGAGATATACTAGTCTATCTCCAGACATTGAAGTGCTCCATCTCTGCTTCTCATGATGAGATTCGTCGTATACGCCATCAAGCCAAGAACTATCTCATACTCAAGGACACTCTGTACCATCGAGGTGTAGATTGCATCCTTTGCTAGTGTCTCAATCATGAAGAAGTGAAAATCATGCTTAACGATTGCCACACCAGAGCATGTAGCAGTCATTTGTCTAGGTTAGCAACAACCCAAAATATTATACGATCTGGTTACTTTTGGCTGAAATTAATCAAAGATTGTGTTGAATTGGTCAAGAAATGCCATCTGTGTCATATCTTCTCTCGAAAAATGAGTGCACACCCCGCTCCCATGTTTCTCATCATCACAGTTGGTCCCTTCACCAAGTGAGGGATTGATTATGCTACATGAAATCCCCCTTCAGCAAGGGGGCATCGTTATATCATCATAGTAGTAGACTACTTCACGAAGTGGGTAGAGGCTATGCCAACGTTTAAAGATGATGGCAAGACATCAACTCTCTTTTTGTTTAACCACATAATAGAAAGGTTCGACGTCCCGAGAGATATTGTCACTGACCATGGTAGTTACTTTCAGAATAAAATGATGTCTGAGTTAACATCAAAGCTTGGGTTGAGGAAAGAGCATTCGTCACCCTACTACCCACAAGAGAATGGTCAGGTGGAAGCTATGAATAAGTCCCTTAAGACTATTCTACAATGAACGATCAATTCGGCCAAGTCAAATTGGAATTTGATGTTTTACTCGACATTATGGGCCTACCGAACACCTGTTAAGACTACAACCGGTTTCTCACATTTTCAACTCATTTATGGGTTGGAAGCAGTCTTGCCTATAGAGTGCCAAATCCCCTCTCTAAAGTTGGCAGTACAGTTGTTTCTAGACACTTCACCGCTTGAAGAGCATTTATTATATCTTGAGATGCTCGATGAGTAGCATCAGGATGCAGCCTTGGCTAACGAGGCTCACAAACAAAAAGTCAAGTGTCAGTATGATCGGTTCGTTCATCCTTGGATTTTCTATGAAGGAGATCTTGTCCTATTCTATGACCAATATAAGGATCCCCTGGGGGCATGCAAGTTCAAACCCATGTGGTTCAGACCTTTCATCATGAAGGAGGTTCTAAAGAAGGGCGTTTATCGTCTGGCGGACTTTGAGGGAAATTCTTTGGAAGATCTTAGAAATGCGCTCTACCTCAAGAAGTATTACTCATAGGTGGGTCACCTTGGGTGACTTCTTGTACATATGTATAATTCTTATACATTTTTATTTTTTAGTTTTTGTCTTTTTGGTCTTATGGACGTGTCATTTTTTTATGTCATCTTTTTCACTGTAGCATATGTCAAGTGAATCTGAGGCATTTGTTGGGTTTGCGAACGGTGCTAGCCAGCACACTCGAAGGCTTGCTTCCGCATCTTGGGTGATTTTCACACCTCAGGGCCAGTTGTTATGTTCATGAGGTATCTGTTTAGGTGACACCACAAACAATGTCACCGAATACAACACAGTCTTAGAGTTGCTTCATGACTCTTTGTCGCATGGTATCTCTCACCTCCAGGTCTACTTAGATGCTCAGTTTGTTGTGTCCCAATTAAATGGGGTTTATTTCTTTTACGATCCTACTCTACACCGATGGTTCCTTAGGGTACGTCTCTTAGAACAAATCTTTGATTACATTACATATATCCATGTTCCTAGGATAATGAATCATAATAAAAAGCTTTGGCACATTGCGCACATGTAATAAAAATCACACACATGCACATGTAAACACATTTTTAAAATTGATGTAATCCATAAGATGTAAAAAGATGAAAATATGCATATATATATCAAAAATATCAGAGTACATTGGTGGGCACAAGCACCTCAAAAATATGTTCAGTAAGAGTCATGGGGCTTATGCCCTAAAAATTATACAAAAGGTTCCCTCGGCACGTGAGTAGTCTATCCTAGCTAAGGGCAGGGCCTGTTGGCCCTGCCATAATGAACAACGACGTTTTTCAAATGCCAAAAGAGTTGAACCCAGGTCTGTGGCACCCCAACTACATGAAATTGCATCAATGGCGGAAAATCCTTGATCTCGGCCATAGGGACTGTGTGAGTGAGTGCGGTGAGGTTCCACTCCACCCATCTCAATACTCTCTCAGCCTCTCTGGTCGGAGGCCCCCCTGCTTCTAGTGGTGGTTCAGTGGCTTTGACCAGTCCTTCCTCTGGTTGGGGATGCCTCCTAGTCCTCGAGAATTCTATTGGATGCACTGCTCCACATCTTTACATAACAGATACATAGTTGTCAAATACTTTAGTACAGATAAAAATGATATATATAAAAAGAAATAAAAATTAAATAACTTTGAAAAAAAAGCATACCTATATCTCCTCATTCTACTCTGGGAGGTACGGGCATATCAGGATCCCTGGAGAATTCGATCCCAACATAGGGTTAATCCTCTATAGACGGAATCTGTTGAGACCACCAGTCAAAAAAATTATCATTGAAGGCCTCGATGGTCCTCCCTCCCCCTGTCGCAACAACAACGTCGGCCATCTGCATAATTCTGGGAGAGTGGCCACGTGCCCTCGTATCGTCTCTTGAGGACTGAGGTTGGTTAACCTCTCAAAGAAAAAGGAACATAAATAGTCCTGAACCCAAAGTTTCGATGTTCTCGTATCTAACACTTTGCTAGTTGTCTCTTCGTGCAATCCAGCATGGTTGTACTCCAGTAAAAAATTTGTGCATTTAAGCACTGCACTGCATAATGCATGTGCACACGGGAGGCCTGATGTAAAGCCACAGATCCAGTGATCTGCCCAATAAGTAGAACTATCAATTTCAGTGATAGGTTGTTGATCTTGTGTATAGGCACCTGAGAACCTACTTTCTTAGTACCTGCCTCGCAATGGAGTCCAATCAACTCCTCAATGTTGTGAGGCCTTGGGGGAAAAGTATGCAAGTTGACTGGATCACCTCTCCTTGAGAAACTAGTCAGGAAGTAAATGTCTTCAGTCGTTGGAGTCAATGACTACCCCTCGAGCATAAATCCTCAGTGTCAGGATGCCAGTAATCTATCAAAGCATTCAACAACCTGGCTTGTGCCCTCATGAATGGACAGTGGAAGAATTTTAACAACCCACATTGTGATGAAACAATGACAACAGCATGGTCCTCTGAGACCAAAAAATCAATGTCCTTACGCTCCCTCTCTCTCCATTGAACATACATCTTGCATAATGACAAAGTCATGGGGAGTTAACTCTTTCTTTTTATTTTTCCACTTGTTGGAGGGTGTACGCAGGTTCTCTTAGCGACAGTCGCGTGTGTACGCAGGAAAATTATTTTCTGCCTACGTGCACATGCAGGCTGTGCTTGGAAAACCCGCATACACATAGGGCCGACCTCTTTAAAGTTCAGTGGCCCCCCCCAAAAAAAAAATGAAAAAAGGAAGAATGGAAATGCAAGAGGGGCTAGTTTGTACTTACTTGGTCCAAGCGGAAGTTTGTTTCGTCCACTGAAGCTCCCAGAATCAACTCTTTTGGAAAAGGGGTGTATTTGAATTTTTTGGCAATTCTTAATTTACAATGGTGATACTGAGCTGCCAGCTTCTATCTATAGACGTTTTGGCCCCTTTTTGTCATTTTTTGGACCCTTTTGTCATTTTTTCTAGCTTGAAAATCGTTTAGTATGGTTCTTGAATTTCTTGGGGGATGTTACGATACATGTTACTTTGGGTATTGGGAAAGTTTTTGAGAGTTGGGTCATTTTTAAATGTCTTTTGGTAAAAAGTCATTTTTTCAACTTTTTGCATCTAAGTCAGGATTCCACATCCACTTTCCGCATCTCATTGTCTTTTTCTCTTTTCCATAGGATCAATCCCACTGAATTGTGACACGGAACCCTCACTCTTTCTCTATAAGTGTCGTAATTTAGTGGTAGAGCCTACCTTCACATGGATGCCCTAGGTAGATCCTGGTTGCATTTTTGGTGTCCATGCCATCGCTAATGATTATAGGCTCGGGAGTCCTTTTTAGTTTTTCCTGATTATGAGTTTGAGCCTCACTTGCATGATTCATTATTGCTTTTGACCTCACCCTCGAGACTCCCAAAAAAAAGGGTCTTCTTTTAAGCCCTTCTCAGACCCTCTAAACATGAAAAGATTATCGAGCAATCTTGTTGCCCTTCACGCTCGCCAAACTAAAATTCGAAGGAATGTCTTTCCGATGGTAGTTTACCCCTTTTTCGGTCCCGATGGTCAAATGTACGAACAAAGGTATACTCTAGGAGCCTCGGTTCTCTGGAAGAGTATTCTCAGGTATAAATTTAGCTCTTTTTTGGGCCCGAGGGACTAAATTTACAAAAAAGGAACCCCCACAAAGTCCATAGTTAAGATATTTTCAGACTCCATAAAATTGAAAAGATTGTCGAGTGACCTTGTCTCTTCACACTAGTTAAAATTGTTCCAGAAGAACATCCCCTACGGAGTCCATAGTTAAGCTCTTTCAGACTCCTTAAATATGAAAAGATTGTCGAGTGATCTTGTCTTTGTCACACTCATTAAAATGATTTTGAATACACATCTGTTCGGTTCTAGTTTACCCCTTTTTTGTACCAACTAGACTACCTTCGAAAAAGGTACCCTGGTGGAGTCTCCTTTTATGCTTTTTTAGACTCTCTAAAAATGAAAAACTGTTGAGCTTACCTTCTTTGGGCTCGTTAAAATTACATCGAAGGACGTTATCATTGTGTCTTATTAATCACATTTGCATTCCTGCGTTTTTGGCCTAATGCCGGATCCATGTTGATCTCAATTGAACCATCTAAAGCATTCCTTATACGCAAGCCTTGTAACACTTTTCCTTTACGTCTTGACACCTTGACCCATTGAGAATTTTTACCGAGTGTCATTTTCTTGCATATGTCCCCTTGCTCCGAGAATCAATGTGTTCCTTGCGCTTGGAACTAGTATGTCTATGACACTCGTTCCTCCTTTGTAACGTATCATTATTTTATTCTTTTTCAAGCTTCCCAAAATTATTGAAAAAGACAAAAAAATCAAATATACCCCAAAAAGAGGAAGGGAAAAGTATTTTATTTTTGTTGACAACACAATGAGTCGCCCTTGGACAAAGCACATCCTTCCATTTGTTCGTCAAGCTCTAGGATTCAATATGACCTTAGGAAGCTATTTCTTGCTACATAGAGCTGTGTCCTCCTCCATTTGGTTATCCTTCCAAACATATGGAGAGTTCGCCTTGCCTCCTCCGTCGTGAACTTATGTCAAGGCCATGCTGCCTGAGTCTCATCTTTTGTTGTGATTTTGTTCAAGGGAAGTTTTACTAAACTTGAGTCTTTCCTTCTATAGTTTGTCTCTTTTTCCTCATGCCTAGCCACCCCGAAAGTCCAATCAAGTCCTTGCTCAAAATCAATGAATTTCTCTTCCTGATCACCGATATCCTCTTGTATATTCCCAACGAGTCGTCAAAGACCTCTGGGTAGTGAAGTCGTACATTGATATTACACCCTTACCCAAGTTTTGAATATTTTGAAGTTGTTGCTCGAGCTCTGAAGACCTCATCTCCAACGATCAGGCATCATTGGATTCTTGAATATGGATACTATACATGTATATCTTTTTATTTTGAGATGTAGATCTATTGTGTACTTCTCACTGATACACTTTATATAGTTATATGACATGGATCTGCAGTGTATTTGATTGGAAACCATGATTTTATTTCATCTCAAGCATGGGTATGCCCACCTCAATGCGACAAATTGTTATTTTGCAGATGGCACCTCTTCAACTCTGGTCTCTGGGATCACTCGCTTCGTATGTTGGTGAATATTTGTAATGTATTTTGGCCATCAGATGCTCTTCTGAACTCACACATTAGGGGGAATATGTTATAACCCTAAATTGCACTAGACATGCATACCTGGAATCGAGCCATCTTACTTGCTATATTTTTCAAGCCATCATTGAAAAACTCTTATAAAAGACCATTGTTTTGAAGGTGTATTCACCCTCCACCACTACTTCCCGCGTACACACACTTGTTGCACCACTACAGCCTACGTACACTCACAAAAAAGCGCAAAAAATAAAAATTGCAAAGGGATATGGGTTTTCGGGCCGTTACCTAACCATTTGACCACCCATAGCTAGTCCCCCAACCGTTACTATCTCTTTTGGCCTATAAAAGAAGGTGTTTAGTCCCATTCCAAGAAGAAGCACGAGAGCATAAAAACTCTGCCCATTTCAGTATTCCCCCTTTGCCCCAATATTTTGCAACCACATTGTGATTTTGATCCAGAATTCCTTCTTCCTCCATTGCAAACCCTTGCCATTTCCCTAGAGAGAACTGAAGAGGAGAAGAATACATGGAATTAGTTGGTGCATGGTGAAGAGGATCCTAGGACCGATTTCAAGGAGGAGTTGTCGGTCTCATATTGTAAACGAATTTTGTGAGATTAATATAAAGAAATAATTTTTCCGTCCCACCAAATGATGTCTTAAATCTTTATGATTTGTTTACATTTTTGTTGTTGTGATGTCTAACCCACTAATCCTTATATATAATGCATGCTTGTAGTTTCTTGTTTGTCTTTTGGTGAATGCAGGTTGTCATTGGGAAGAGATCTACAGTCGAGAAACAACTAAGTGCAAAGGGATCGACACCAAATGTGGAGTTTAAGTTATGCCTACTAGATCCCTATACTTTGTCTTTTATGCATGATTGTGGGGTAATGACAGGGTGGTCATTAAAAGTAGGAGACTTTAGACGGTTAGTTCTTCCTGCACTTTAGAACCCTGGTGTAGTCCATAGAGGGGTTTCCCGCTATAGCAATAATTTTACACATGATTGAAAAAACCCTTTGATTGTACTTACTTGTACCTTGGGTTGCATTCTGTTGGTATGATCCAGTGATGGTGGCATCTCATATTTTGAGACTTCCTTGACTGGTTGCGTAGTTGAAGTCGACGCTATGTCCTTCTTCTGAAATTCTTGTCTAGCTTCCCTAAAAGTCTCCTTTTCTTTAGGCGCATCAAACTGCTTCTTGGGGTCATTGTTCTTCTTTATCCATTGGTTTTGTGATGGTTCCTGTTGAACTGCATCATTTCCTATTTTCGGTCCTCCACGAGTGACTATGTTGATGTTCCATCCATCGTCCCTTGATTCAGCTGAAATCCACTGAACATTGTGATTGTTTTGGTTCCACTTTTCCTGAATATTTACTAGTAGTGTTGGACATTCCTCTGTATCATGGTCTGATGCACGACAATATATACAAGTCACTGGCGACAGTGGGCATTCTCATGTGTAATGTCCTAGTTGCTGGAAATTGTGACATGTGACTGGTTCTCTACCATGTCTGAAACCTCCTCTGGCTCGTTCTGTGCCTTTGTAGCCTAGGTGATCACCTCTCGGTGCGTTATACTATGGTGCTTGATTATACTACACGGTATTGTACTGGGGTTGTGTCGGGTTGTACTACAGCTACATGTTATTGTAGGGTTGTTGCACAGTATTATACTACTACTGCGCAATGTTGTATGGGGTTGGGGCTTGATTGAACTGTGGTGCTTCTTGCCCAGTCTTCATTTCCGCCTATACCCTGTATGTGTCTAATGTTGTTTCCCGCATCAAATCCATAGTTCTACAATCTTTGTCATCGTGGCCCACTGACTTACAAAAGGTGCAATACGAATTCTTTGGAACTGTCTGGTACTTATGCATCATCGTGCAGTGATAAGGGTCGTGACCCATTTTCTTGCATATTTTGCACCATAATCCTCCTTGTGGTAGTGGGTTTGGAATACCTGTTTCCATATACTATGTGAATGTTGGGCATTCTTTCTTGTGGTGTCCTTCCGTTCTGCACGTGGTGCACCAAACGACTTCTCGTTTTTCCTTGTTCTTATTCTGGTTCAACTGAAATGTTATATTCTTCAAATCCTCCTTCAATTCCTCAATAGTTGGGTCTGTTTGCTGGTACTAGTTGTCTTTTAGTTTCAAGGCTACCTGCAGAGCCTCTGCCTGCATCTGAAACTTTTGTTGTCGTAAGGGATATTTTAGATGTGGGATTAGTGAGTTGACAAACAGGTGTCGATGCTGCACCTCGGTCATAAGGTATTTTAACTTCCCCTTTAGTCACTTGAATCTATGGTCAATCTCCCATACAAACTCTCTTGGTTTCTGTCTTATCTCGATAATATTGTTCATGTACTGATCCTCTAAGCTCGGCTTGTGGAAATCATTAATTAGTAGCTTCTTAATGTTTGCCAGTGTCCTCGTCATCCCAGGGGCATTGTTTGTGTTTAGACTCATGTACCAGTCTAGTGCACGGTCTCTTATTTTGATCGATAGCTGTGCGAGTTTGGTATCTTCATTAGTGATTTGTTTTTCCTCCCAGATCTTTGCACAAATGAACAAATTCTTCTCAGGGTCTTCTGTTGCTTCTCTTTGAAATTCTAGTAATCTAATAGTGGGATCGTGTCCTGCCATTCTAAATACTGAACTACTACCTCCGCCGCACAGTGTAGATACTTGACTATTATTGCTTGAACTAGATCCTATAGTTGTTTCTCCTATGGTAGATGTACTTCTTGTTGTCAGAATTCCTCCGAACTTCAGTTGTCTAAATGCTGGTGTTCTCTTTCATGTATTAGTCGCACATGGGTTTATGGGTTCCACACTGACATTAATATGGATAGGATAGTTGCCTTCTCTTTCTGTTCTTGGGCCTCTTGTTTTCCTCTCGTAGGTTGCGCGCAGGATTTCCTCAATCTTCTCCACAGCCCAGAGATCCTCTACCTCTTCCTCATCGCTCACCAAGCCCTCCCTCGCGTCTATGACTCTCTTCTTGCTATTCACCTTATATTGGTAGGGTACTCCGCTACGCGTCGTTCCTGATGACGTTAATATCCACTTAAGCTGGTCATCATCCATCAAGATTGGGTCCAAGAGTTCCTCCTCCTTTTTTCCTTTATCCTCACCTTCTTCCATTTATCCTCCCTTTGTCAGTGCTTCCCCCCTTCCCCCATGTACGCGGGGAAATCTAGCTTTCTGATTCCATTGTCATTACACCTTTTTTATATAACAATATTTTAATAGAAGTATATAGTGATCGAATGTACCTTCCTCGAGGTCCACATAGAAATTATTTCTCTACTGCACTATATGACTTCGCTGTGTCGACTACAAACTCTATGATGAAGCCTGCCACAATACTGTCAAGCCAAAAGTCAACTACGTGGGTGAATTTGTTGTTCACCTATTGTAATTACTCAACCTATACTGGGGTCTAATCTAGATATTGGATCTAGTTCGTCGCATGGTTATCTTTCAACCTTAGTATCCACTCCTACAACAGGTGGGGAAAATCACAGAAAAAAACTTCGTGTAAATCTGTAAACATGTATTTATCCAGATATTTGCGAGGTATGATGCTAGGGTTTCTATTGTCTTTCTGGGAAAACTCTAGCTCTTTGGTTCTCAACTAGCCTTCGAATCTTGCTTTCATGGGGTTCCAAGGTCTCAACATTCCCTTTTAGTGGCTCAATGGTTTTCTTGTTTCACTCATTCTTTTCTCATGCACTCTATCTCATCTACTCAGTCCTCCCTTTTTCCTCTTAACACGACAACAGAACCATTCATTGGTATTATCTTGCTCTCTTTTACTATTTGAGTTGTTGACCCAAGGTTCATGTCTTTCAGGTTACCAACAAAGCCTCTAAAACTATTGGCCCTTCTGGTAAACTAGAAGGCAACACAATACACAGAATGCACTACGCGGTCTCACTCGAGATAGCTTTGAATGGGAGGTTGTAATACTCAGGTGTTTACAACCTAGGATTGAGTATGAGATAGGGGTTTGTTAACTAGAGCCATGCACTATGACCTATGAAGGTAATCTACTTATTCCTCACTAGTACACATTTCCATTACAAAATTTACTTCCCGAGTAGCATATTTGTGTTCCATAACAAAATATTAACTCAATTATTAAGCATAAGCATAAAATACTGAAATAAAGTAAAGAGATGCATACATTCATCACATTACACAATTATTACCATGGTTCACCCCCTCTTGGGCTACGTCCACAAATATTTGTCTCTTGGCTCTTTTATTATGGTAGTTCTTCATTTCCGGCGTTGTGCACTTACAATTCCCCTCCTATGGATAAGATCTATATGAGGAAAACTAGATCGCACCAGGCTCTACAGCATATGAACTAATCCTCAGATCTACCTTCTATCCTCCGTTCTAACTCAACAACTTACAAAAATGGTACATAATCATATTGCATAATGTCTCCCTTCATGTATTACTCTAATGGAACGTTATAAGAATACAAACCCTTACAAAAGAGTAAACTTATTGTAAAAATGCCAACCTAATATATAAAACCCAATCAACAAACCTCTATGTGATACCTACGTATCTATATTTATACATTTCGGGCTCTTCAGTCTTCTTACTAAAAATTACCAAAACCCTAACCCTACCGATGTAAGGTCTTTCCCCCATGCACGCTTCTTGTTCTTCTTCCAGCTATTGCTTTGCTTGTGCATGCTTTCCTGCATGCATGCATGTTTTTCTTTCTCCAGTTGTTACTTTCGTTTCTGCACGCTTTCTTTCCCATGGTCATCCTTATTTCCACTTCATCTTGGTACCAGCAGATCCATATTAGGAAAAGGGTAATTGTCATTCAAAGAGAATTTGTTTGGGTTCATGAAGTCCACACAGATCCTTATCTCTCCACTCTTTTCCTTGACTGGAACCAAATTCGCCACTCATTCAGAATATCTGAGGGGAATTATTATATGATAATCCAACAATTTCCTCACCTCCTTCTTAATGGTAGGAATCAAGAGAGAATTAATTTTCCTTATCTTCTTCCTAAAAGGATCAATATCAATATTGAGTGGTATTCTATGTTGTATGATGCTGATACCATAAGTATTCAATTCTTCATATTTATAGGAAACAACATCCATGTTTTCCTTGAAAAACTGTAAATATTTTTCCTTATATTAACCAGGGATTTCCTTGGACAACTTTGTATTATTTGGGCTCCTTTCTGTCCCAATGTTACATTCTTCAATTTTGTCATCTTTGGGCAGAACTTTAGGCTTCACAGGTACATCATTTCTATCAAACAAATGTTCCAAAGGTATCGACCCTTTGGGAATAAATTTAGTCTTGAGTTTAAGAACCTTATGATTAACCATATAGTCACTGAATTTGAAAATGATTTCAATTTATTTATCGTTCATCTATTTAGAATCCTCTTCATCATATGAATCAATATGAATATTTGCAAACTCATCTATCAAATCCACTAACCTTTTGATTTGTTGGTCATTTTCAAACACTTTCCAATACTTCATATTATCAGGGATGGATTTTATATACATCATCTCAAATTCGTATTTCATTTTGGGAGCAAAAGGTGTTTTAAAAGTAATAGATGCCACTGCTAAGGAATCAACCTACTAGTTAAATTCTCTTGAAACAACAATAATATTGAAAGCTTCATAAAAATTATCAATCAAATCCCATAACTTATTTGCGTATGCCCTCATACTGGGATTCCTTGCCTGATAGTGACCTTTTATTTTTTGCACCACTAGATATGATTCTCTGAATGGAACTAGCTCAATAACTTGCATTTTTCTCCTCCAAAATTTGGTACAATGGCATAAATCATATCCAACTGCATTGTACCTCTCAGATTTCGTTCCCATGTTCTTGATAGCAGCATGACATATTTCATAGGCACATCAACCACCACTACATCCATCACAATGCTTTTGACAGGAAGTTGATCAAAAATAACTACAATGTATTTGATCATCCTATCACATTTCACTTTTCTAGCATCAAAAGAATAGAGGTCATGATATGGCCTAGTTATTTCCAACCCCATATTTTCCATGACTATGTTGGGAATAGGATTATGTGACTCTCCAGAGTGAAGCATACAATTATGAAAAATTTCTTCATGGATATTCAATGTTACATAGAAAGGTGCAACATATTCTTCTTTGTCATCTATGTGAGGGCCAGAAGATATAATGGGGGACTCATCTTGAAAATTCAGAGTACCAGGAGGGCTTTCTTGTCCTTTTCCCTATATGGATTTCTCAATCTATTTGTGATGTGAAAGATTTTTAGCCAATTCCACCAGTGGGTCGGGAATATTGATTTTGGAAAAATATTTTTCAATGTTAAAAGGTGGAATTCATTCCTCAAATTCCTTAACTTTGTTTTCTATTTTTCAAGGTTTCGTAACCTCATTAGCCTCAGGAACATTTGTTATTTCTTTGAATTTATCCTCGAAAAGAATTAGGCTAGGATTCTTAGGCTGGGGTTGAATATCCTAGTTGGTTTCCTTTTGTCTAGGTCTGAGATCATATTTCTTATGCATCTCAACCTGTAGTCCATCAACACACCCCCTATACTAAACAAAGGACACAAATTCTTTATTTGATTCAATTTTTGGTATCTATTTCATGTTATTTAAGTAATATTAATAATCATCTTGTGTTAGATGCATGGAATTATTTTCTTCCGATAACAGGTGTATTCCCTCTGGATTATCAACATATTCCTCATCCATTGCTTCCTCCACCAAGTTATTTTCATTGTTGGGTATCACAGGGGGTGGGATAGGATTTTCTTCATTTCTTCTTTCTCTCATCATGATTTGAGGACTAAAAATTCTTATGAACTGATTAGGGTTCCTTGCCCCTCCTTCTTGAGGATATTTTTTTGCATTTCCATTCTCCATTTTGAATCTTGACATTTTTCTTGTCAATTTCTAATTATTCTGGACATTTTGTCCGTCCTAGCTTCATGGGAATATTTGTCTATATCAGATGGACCACAATCGTCTCTATCCTTTTGGTGGTCCAAGGAATAACATCAATTATTTATTGTACCCTTGGTCTCCTAATTTACTTGTCAACCAGAGGTTTGTACAAACTTAAGAGGTGTTAAGCACTATATGTGCACTATGAAATTATTGGCAACAAAGGGTTGAAAATGATCAAAGGATGGAAATGTGTAGGAAATCAAATGATAGAAAGAAATTTTGAACAAATTTGTTTGAAGGAAACACACCAATTTGAAAGTACAGCTAATCTAAAGTGCATGAAAGTAACATATTCTACTACATCAAAGAATATTGAATCAGTAAAGCTAAATTGAAGAAAAATATGAATCCAATCTAAACTTATGAAAAATAATTGTGATAGAAGTAAAGTTGTAAACTATGACAGAAAAACTATAATGCAAATGAAACTACACTAATGAATGAACAAAGCAATATAACCCCTTGATCATTATCAATGTAAATGTTATTTTATTGTTTGTTGATGCTTTTAGGAAAATAAGATTAAACTAAGTCAAAATCTGAAGCTAAAACAAACCTACATGATATTTCTATAGGCACTGTGCATTTCTATAGGATCTGCACAGTTTCTAGAGGATACTCCTACAAGAAGAAAAATAAAGTCTAAAAATGTAGTGCAAGTCTTTAAAAACACTGAAAAATCTAGAGTATAAGATACATGAAGTGAATCTATGGTTCTTAGCCTTGGGAGGCAACTAGGAGTGATCCAAAAGGTTATTGAACATTTCTATAGGATGCTGTTACAACTAGTCAGTTAAAATATTAAAAAAATGGAAATTTATCATGCAAAGATAAATCTAACTTCAATAGAAAATGAAACACTATCTAAACACCAACTAATATGCACGAAAAAAAAAAAAAAAAATAGTAAAAAGGTTCCTTGAGCCGTCTTGGATGGTCCCTACCTAAGAAGCAAAAGGAACCTAAAAGAAACTTTAATGGACTAAAAGAAAAACCATTTTATTTCATAAATATCAGCAGTACATCATGAACATCAAATTTCTTAGTCTTCAACAAAAAGTCTTGCAGAACATCTCCATACAATGCTTCTCCAAATATTCATTATATCACTCTCTCTTAGACTAGATGCCTATATATAACTAGAGAGTTTGAACTCCTTTCCTAAATCAGGGAGATTGATGAGTAAATGAGGGTTACATGTTTCAGAGATTGATTTTTGAACTACTGTTGATCAAAAGTGGTCATAAATGCACAAGGAGCACCCTTGGAGGTAGGTGTAGACAATTTCCCTTGATCTTTGGCTGGTAGCTCACTCAAGGGGATAAAATTCCATGTTTCTAGGAGTTTGGCACCCTTGACTCCTGCAGTTCATCATGGTTGGTGGAACACATGTCTTTTTTCAAAAACTTTAGTGCAAAAAGATATATTATATATAAAAATCCACCTCAATCATACATTCATTAAGAAACATACAAAATACCCATGACTAACTATTAGATATGGTCAAAAGCGTTATCACTCCCTAATTTCCCTTGGCTACGGGAGGGAAATCACATAGGTAACCATAAACCACTTTAGGATGTTTTTTGACCTATACAACTAGAGAGGGCTCTCTCAAATATGTAAAGACTGAAAATACTCAAAACGATTTAGCAATGAGCACACAGAGGTCAGATTCTAGAATATTATAGGTTTTTTGGAGTTTAAAGGGGTTGGTAAGACAAGATCAAACAATTTGCATAATCATAAGTAATCCTTCCCTTGACAGGCTGCTTATTTTCAATTTTGAGCTTAGATATCTCAGAGGTTAGAGACTCTAACATCTTAGCCATTTTATCTAACTTTGGTTCAACACTTGATGAAGAAGAAGCTTCATTTCTCGGCCTTCTCCTATCAGAGTTTCCCTTTAGCTTTTGAGCAGCCAAAATATTTGATTTCACTTCAAGGGTAGAATCTTGCATCAGGGGTAGTGTCGGTGATCTCCTTTCTCTCAACAACAAACAGAATTCTGCATCAAATGAATTTGCATATGTGATTTTGGTAGAGGAATCTGAAGGTTTTATCTCAGCTGGTATTTTACTGTACATTCTGTTGAACCTCTTAGTGAAATCAAAGACTGACTCACCATTTTCTTTCCTTAGATTTCCAAATTCGGTAATATAGTACAGAAAATCTCTTCTATCACCCCAATGTTTCAAGAAGGTGTCATCTAATTGCTCGATGCCAGCTATGGAACCAGCATGGAGTTCTTTGAACCATTTCCTAGCATGGCCATCTAAGCTTTGGACAAAAACTCGAGTCCAAACATCTTCCTCTTCGATGTTAAGGTTTTTAGCATAACTGTAGAAGGCCTCTATATGTTCTTCAACAGTTACATCACCCTCACCTATGAATTTGGGCATATACTTTTGATAGTCTCCTGTGGGCATAGCTAAAACTGGATTCGACAATATATGTGGAGCATACCTAGAAGCTAGGATTTGTTGAATCTTGGTCAAAGGAGGGGGTGCAACCATAGTGAAAAAGAGTAAGAGAGGTGATAGTCTTTTCTTTGATTCCTCAACACTGGGGAAATTTGAAAGAGGTGAATTTTCTGATGGAAAGGAAGTCTGATATGAAGCTCTATAAAAATTTGCAAGTTGTTCAGCTAATTTTTCTTCACCTTTAGCAGACAACTCTTGAAGGATATGTTCTACAGCAAGGAGGCTAGTGTAAATGTTTAAATGATCTTCTTTCTGCTATGAATGAAATGATTCAAGAGAGGAAGAACCATAATTTCTTTCTAATGTCTTAGATGATTTTTCAACCAATTTTGAATCTATCAATTCATCATCAATGATATTTTCCTGCTGATAAGAAAAACTTGATTCTTCTACAGTGGTTACAGTTGCTTTTTCAGAACTAAAGAGAGGATTACCTTCTGTGCCTGATTTTGAAGTTTGACCCTGGAATGGTTTTTCTCTTCTGAGAATTAGTTTTGGATTGGGCACTGGTGTGACAAGTGATTCTTATGGATTCACCCTTTTACTGATCCTCTTGGGAGTCAGGATGAACTTGTGGAGTCACCAGATAGATAATTACAACCAATGTAATGTCTAATCTTTTTCTATCATCAAAGATCATCTCTGTGTCGTATCCCAAGAAAGAAGAGCTTAAGTTTCGTTTCCCTGGCAATGACGCCAATTTGTTATCACTCCAAGAAACTCTTTGGGGTTGTAGACCAAAGATTCTTAGTAACTCGAGAATATGGTAGCTTAGGTATATTTGGGACAATGTAATAACTCAAAAGCTGATGAAAGTAACCACTTATCATGTATCTGAATAAGACAATGCTTTTAGAGAACAATAATCAGACAACTGAGTTGAAAAAGGGGATGAAGAATACTAGTCCAGATAACCAAATACAAACATGTGCAGGGTCATACAAGATAGTAAGAAATTATTTAATCCAAGTTTATGAGCTTAATAAGAAGATGACAATTCTTAAACACTAAACTAAACTGGAATAAAGTGCAGAATCATGAAATATATGAAAGAATCTGATATTGAAAACAAAAGAGGACTGTGATTCTATTATCAGAATAAGAAGTCATGTACAATAGCTAGAAAATGTCTCCCAGATCGAACCCTTATCTCTTAGAAAAGATAGGCATTTATAGCCCTTTACAATTGGTTTTTTAGATCTTGAAAACTTGGATCTGTATCTAAATATAGAAAATAAAACTAACTAAATACAATTGATAAGCAAAGACTAGTTCCTAGAACTCGAACTGTCTTCTATGTTGATCTTGACATCTGTACTTCATCACCTTTAGAACTTTGTTGTGTCATGGAAGGGTAAAGACACCTGTCTTCTGTAGCTAGACTCTTTTAATAACCATAACAGAAACTTTAGTTGACCAATTTAGCATGTGGTCTCAAAATATCCACAAATCTCTGATGCTGAGTGTTTCTTGATTAGGTGGTTAATCCTTCGATGCTCTAAACCTTTTTTAAATACTTCAAAATCGCCTCGCTCCAGCTTATCTTTCCAAAAATTTATTTATGTACTTTCACTAGCTAATTCACCTTACGATCTGCTGGTTAGCTGGTGAAAGTTCTACTTTTCACCAGCTAACTGGTTGTAATTTTACCCTTTGCGTTGGTGAAAGTTTTTTCTTTGGCCAAAAAGGAACCTTTCATCTCCAAAACTGTTGTTTTACCAAAAACTTAGTGTGCCTTTGATTTATCTCCCTGCATATTCACAACAACCTGGGCCAGCACCTGTAGATCTGGATGTGAATTACTCTTCTGCTTCAATTTCTTAATTTTCCTCTTAAGGCATTTTTCTAACCACCGCAAACTGTTATAGTCCTTGGTGATTTTCTTCTTTCTCTTTTTGTCTTTAACACTCTCATGAGCCAACTTCTCAAATGTTGCATTTGTCTTTCCAAAATTCTCAGATAGGGATTTGTATCTTGCCTTGATTACTCTTTCCAAAACCTCCTGTTGTGCAATCACCTCTTTCAGTTCCTTAATTTTTTGTGATTTCTTTGACTTCTTACTCTTTGATGTTTCACCTTCATCAATGGGAGTAAAAGTCTCACAATCTTGTGCAATTTCCATGGAGTGTTCAAGACTTTTAATGGTTGGACTTTCATCTTCTTTCTCTGGCTCTATTTTCGAGTCTGTGTATGGAAAATTGAGAATATTTATCTTTTTTACTGTAGGCTGCTCTAAATTGGTTTCAAAATCTAATTTTTTCTTTGCTCTTTTAGACTTTATGCTAGAAATCCTGTCCTCTGGTGGTCTTGGAAGAGCTCTCCTCCTCCTTGAGCTGCTATGAGGAGTTAACTGTTTTTTTCCAGTTTTCTTCTGCTAATTCATGGGTTGAGTTTGGGTCTCAAAGCCTTCCCAAAAAAGAAAATGTTGCCAAGTCCTTCCTCTTTGTCTCAGTTCTTCTAGAATTATCAGTTTGATCAAGCGAAAATGACAAAGGGTTTTTTTTATGCTTAGAGGTTCAACTCTAATATTTTTACATACTTTGGTTAGGCATTTGTGAAGGAAGAAAGGTAAATTCAGGAGGGTCTTCCCTGTGAAAAGATCTAAAAGTTTGAAATGATATAACATTAGCTTGTCATACCTACCTTCTGAGGTGATATAGAGTTGAATGCCTTTAAACAGGTCCTGTCATTCATCTTCCAGATGACAAAATGGCATGCTTTTCTTCCAGGTGATATCTCTGAATTCTGCCTTAAGGTATACCCTAAAATTCAAATTCTTGGTTGTTGTTGTCTTAAACCAACTTTGGCCTGATCTGGGTAAGTTGGTTACTGTGGCAATGGCAGCTTCATAGACTATCATTTCTACAAAACCCATACTAGCTCTGTTTCCATCATATGATTTAGCAAATGCTTCAGCTGTTGTTTGGTGGCAACCCTTTTGTAACCTTTCAACATAACTCATGTAGCCTGCGTTTGAGAAACGATTTTTCACATCTGGATGCAACTATAAGAATGACATGCTATCCAATTCTTTCCTCAGTAATAAACCACTTCGTTTCCTTTCCATCTGTGACTCGAACCTCAGATGTTTTGCAGACAGTTGTCACAGTGATTTCTTGATTGAGCCAAGGTTTTGGCGCTGGTGAAAACTCTCGGTGTTGCCAATTCAAAATATGGAACCATACCATATTACCTATGAATCAGTGCGTGTTTTAAAATGAGTGTTGATTTGATGTCGCTGAGTGACTTGTGCCTCCTCTATCTGTGATGATGAATGTGAATTCGTTATCTCCAATGCTCTCATTGCTGGAGCATGCAATCACGAGCACGATCTGCCATAATATCCGATCAAACGTGCACAACGGTATCATCATCATCATTCGCTTCGACCAATGCCTCATAATAATTATGTGACGTGTGTCGAGCGTGTCTTCTTTTCAATATTTGGAATCATGGAAGAAAAACACGTGTTTCGCGCTTTCACCAGCTAGCCTGTCTGCGGGAGAGTACTCCTTAACCGTTGAAACCTGTTGCTTTCACCAACTAACATCAACCTTGCAACATGCGTTAGCTGTTGAAAAGTTTTTCATGAAATTTTATAAAAACAACCTTTATGGATCAACTTATTTCTAAGGCATGAATTTAAAACCTAAGTTTTGACACTAGAAGAATCTAAAAATAAATAGAGAATCCTATAGATGACCATGCTATCACCTACAAAATGAAACCAAGTGACTGATTCATTTTGGGAGCTAACAACTCCCTAATTTCCGTTGGCTACGGGAGGGAAATCACATAGGTAACCACAAACCACTTTAGGATGTATTTTGACCTATACAACTAGAGAGGGCTCTCTCAAATATGTAAAGATTGAAAATACTCAAAGCGATTTAGCAATGAGCACACAAAGGTCAAATTTTGGAATATTATAGGTTTTTTGGAGTTTAAAGGGGTTGGTAAGACAAGATCAAAGAAGAAAACATTGGGCAATGGAGTTCAAGGTCCGAGCTTAAAGATATTGAGTCAATAGTTGGTGATGTACTCTTTGAAAACAAAGGAAAAGTAGGTGATGTTTTTAAGCAAATAAACAGTATTGAGATGGCAACGAAAAAGAGAAAAGGACATCCCATTACATTAAGAGAATCTAGCCTCAGATGAGTTCTTAATGCAATTTTTAGAAGAATTACCAAAGAAGTAAGATCACCATGAACAAAGCACCAAATCAAGATGAATTCTGAAACATGTAACCCTTGACACATAAACGAGTATTTACTCCATGAATGCAACATCAGATAAAGATGAATTCCAAACATATACTCTCAGTCAAATACTAGAAGAGAATAAACATTAATGGAAATGGAAATTTACAAAGGAAAATACATGCTTAGAACATCACCGTGATGAATCTCTACTTCATAAAATTATTGTACTTATGTATTAACTCATAAAATATTTAAGAAAAATGATACATAGTCCAATAGCTTTCTTTTCCCGCTGAAGGTTGAACCCTTGATACAGTTTTTATTAGAAAATATATGGAAAAAATCCCTTTCCCAGCTAAGGGATTTGAATCCCACTCATTTTCTAATCATAGACATCAGTTACATGAAATCATGAATAACTCTGAAACTGACTGCTAGAAAACAGTTTTGAAGTTTGACCGCATTTATGACATCTTAACAACTTCAAAGTTCGTTGGAAAATGACAAAACAACTAGGTAGTCGATTGTTTCCTTCTTACATAAGATTGTTTCCTTCTTTTGCTAACAACGCTTTATTACCTCATGCCCACAATCTTGGAACAAAAATTGGACTGTTAGCCTACACCATGGATGGTCTCCATGGTGATAGGTTCCCTGGAATTGGTGATTGCAATTAAGAATAACTTTTCAGGTCCTTTCGCATAGCAGAGGATGGAAGGAATTCACCTCTGAACTAGAAATTGTAAAAGGTGAATTGAAAGGATGTCTTGGGAAATGCATATATATTTTCTCACCCAAACACTTTTAATATTGGAAATAATCGACAAGGTTTTTCCAGTGTGGCGATTGATGGCTCTTGACATATGGAACATTAATCTTGCAAACTGGGCGTGAACTAGCAGAGAATTGGCAATGCGTACGAGAGATCTTTCATGAATTAAACTTTACTATATTTGAATCCCTGTCTCAACTACTAATCTATTCCTTGTGCCAGATTGTTGATACTTGGCACAAGGTCAAAACCCTCGCAAACTATGACGACATTTGTTCCTTTGGTAACTACTTGTCATACGTCGTCAAAACCCTTGGTTTGGCGCTTGTATTCATTTGATTTGTGCACAAAATTATAGCATGGGAAAAGATCGTTAATTTAATTCTGGATGGCTTGATTCTGGAAATGTTAACTGGCGTGGAGAGGAACGAGACGGTGTGGCCGTGGATTGCGAGAGCCTTAGAAAGCTGTACGAAAGGATTTATGTGTCCCTCCGCCAACCATGCGAAGAGCAGAAAATGAAGCTTCTTCTCACCCTCCATTTCTATTTGTTTGACTAATCGTATCAGAGATGGATGCCGGATATCTGCAATTTATTGCAATTTGCCTGTCAATCTCTAATTTCTCCATTGAATTTATAGATTACAGCAGGAGCTTGCGTTTTAAGAGGGAATAATCAATACAATACAGTGTGAGATGCTCTACTCTTCGGACACTCCCGGTGAAGGCAAAATATGGAAGGACGGTTTCAGAGTATGGGGACTGTTGACGTAATTACGCCTTACACCTGTTCTAACCGGGTACATTTAAAATGAAAGAACCAAAAAAAAGTAATTGCACTGTGTTAATTAGGGTTTTCCTTAACTATGTGCCCGATTTTTACTTCGTTGGGAAATTTACTAGCCTAAACCTTTCGGCCTTCACCAGCCAGGAGGCTGTGCTAGTCTATATGATTCTATATAACTTAGAACTGTCATTATTCATGTATATATATGGTATATTGTTGGCTATTGTTGGCTAGCAATAAGTATTTGGCAAACATGACATTTAATGTTTTGTAGGTTAGATTTTACAGTATTTGTCATTTAAGTATTTAGCCACATTTAATTATTTGGTAATATGACATTTAATGATTTAATGTTTTGTAGGTTGGATTTTACATTATTTGGCTTTCAATGTTTTGTATATACTTTGGATTTAAAGTAATTTAAATTTTAAGTTGTAAAATTTAACATAATAAATATTAAATAATTTATAAGTGATTTTTTTATTGATTATAATATATTATCAATACTTGTAATTATTAAATATATTTTAAAAGTTAAATATAATTTATAAGTGAATACTTATTGATCATCATACATTATTAATACTTGTAATTATTAAATATATTTTAAAAATTAAATATTTATTTTAAAAGTTAAATATTTATTATCATCATATATTATTATATTATTATTGTATGTTATTATTAAAAATATTTAATAATTTATAAGTGAATACGTATTGATTATCATATATTATCAATACTAATAATTATTAAATATATTTTAAAAGTTAAATATAATTTATAAGTGAATACTTATTGATCATCATATATTATCAATACTTGTAATTACTAAATATATTTTAAAAGTTAAATATTTATTTATCACCATATATTATTATTCATATATTATTATTGTATGTTATTATTAAAAATATTTTAAAAATGTAAACAAAGATAAACTATAAAGAGTATTAAATGACTTATAACCAAATATTTAGTGATTATCATGTATTTTTTTTTCATTATTTATGCATCATTTATTTTATTCTAAAATAAAAAATTTACAAAAATGTGTAGACCAATAATATAGTAGCAATTTGTATTTTCCTCTTATTCAAACAATAAATTGAAGAGTTTAAAAACATAGCTAGTGTGATAGAGGTAGGGGTGATTTCTAGTTTCAACATGATGAATAACAAGAGGTGGGTAAAATGCCTCTAAACCCTTGAAACTGATAGACAAAAAAACCAACATAGAGAGCTTCAAAAATCATGTTGGCAGTCTGATGCTCTTCGCAGGAGGAGGTCCTTGTTGCTTGGGGAGATCCATGTTGGCGAAGTCTGGTCCGACGTCTTTTCCTTCAATCATATTTATCTTATGGCCCACCACCGTTAGCTTCCTTTCGATGTTATCCAACTACAGGAGAATCTGTGGCTGGGATTTATTCATTTCCACGAGGAATTTTCCCATGAGAGTCTTCATGATCCAATACAAGTCCATGATCTTCGAGCAAAAGGGTGTCTCTGGCTCGATATGAACTCGGGTTAGGAACCCATGAGCCAATATTCGATTCCATAGCTTTGTTGTCTATGAAGTGTCGTAGAACTCGAGAATCATCTTCCACTAGGTCAAATTCATTATGTATCTCGAGAGAGGTATAAGCCTTGTAAGTTTACTCCACATGTTCAACAACAATATGGGTTTGACGGGCTAACAACCCTCCTCTACAACTTTGCACACACTGGCCCTAAGTACCACGAGGCATGGTATGACATGAGGATGAGTGATCTGTCAGGATTTTTCGAAATGACTATGGTTGAGTTTAATTTGCATGCATTTATTTACCATTGGGAAACTTAACGAAAACACGAGGAAAGAAATGAATTATACAACCATTAACATAATTGCAAATCTGAAATGCAATGGAAACAGCAAACCATAATGCACAAGTTTGATAACGAAGTTCGACAACTTTGCCTACGTCTCCGGGCCTTTTCTCTGTGAGGGAGGCTTCTTGATTTCTTTTTGAAAGCTTATTAGTACATCTTTACAATTGTCAATTGGCTTCTAGACTGATCCGGTCATATTCGCCATGATCTCTAGAATTTTTCACAACTTACGGCACCTCACACTGATGTCCCGAGCTCTCAGAAATCGTCCGACAACATCTCTACCTCAACAGCTTCCTTGCCTCAAACTGGCTTAGACCTGGCTTTGCCTCAGCATCTCTGCTCTCCAAAACCATCCAAAAGCTCTCCAAAAGCTTCAAAAGCTTCCCCAATGGCCTCAACATGGCCTTGGTTAAATAGTGGAAAAGTTGGTTTCAATCTCCAACTTCCTCCCAAGAATTAGGCTCTAAAAAAGCCTAATAACTCCCAATTACATTAAAAATTGGTTTAATTACATTAAAATAACTAAAGTGGTTATAAAAACCCACTTTATTAACTATAATATAGTTTTGCAAACGGGCTTAAGCCCCTCTTGTTGGGCGTGCGCACCTTCTATAAGGTCAAATGGCATCATAGGGCCAAGCGCTAGCCCAAAGGGCTAAGCGCTGGCCCTTAGCCCTTCTCGCGCTCCGCACCTGGTCGCAAGGTCTGTGACATATGGCCATGGCCTTGGGCTTAACCGCATAATCGTTTAAACCACGCATACACAACGGTTATAACCGTAATAAAATGCACATAGAAACGTTTTTTTAAAGTTCCCGTGCGCCTTTTATAACATAGCCACGGTTACATAGCATATAATAAATCCATGGGTCGGGGCTAAGCCCCGGCCCGAACCCCGTCCGTTTCAAACCATAGACAAGGATAAATACTCTTTCGCCCACACTAATAACAAGAACCACATGTTGGCGTGTTGGCAACTCGGAAATGGCGAAGACTTTGGCATAGTGGAGGTCACCGGTTCAATTCCGGTCGGCCCCAAACAAACCTTTTGACATAGCCGTCATTGGCTAAACCCGGGGTGCCATGTGGCAGCTCGTGATTGGGCCACGTGGAACCTCACCATTCACCCAAAGCATGCCACGTGTCAACCGTTGATTCGACAAAGACAACCAATCAAACCTTGACACGTGTCGGCTTCTGATTAGTCCACGTCTTTTGCCACGTCAGCTCTGTCGTACGCCACGTCATCTGCCCGGTCATCCTTCCACGTCATCCGCTGTACGATGCTGACGTCATCCCGTGCCACGTGTCACCCTTCCAGTGGTGACATGTGTCACCTCGGGATTGGTCCAACCGTACGCTGAAAATGCCAAAACTGCCTGACACGTGTCACTGCCTGAGGCTGCCACGTGTCCTGTACGGACCCACCACGTGTCATCTCCTGAGAATGCCATGTGTCACCTGTACGAACGTGCCACGTGTCCTGTACGGACTGTACGGATAGGTACAGTCAGCGTCCCAAAATTTTGCCTGTTTGGCTCGACGGACAGAATGCGATATCTTCTTCATACGGACTCCGTTTGAAATAAAAATTATACCACCGAAATCAGGAAGACGAGACTGACGCAATGGTCTTGGTTTCGTCGAATTCTGAGCACTTTCATTTTTGAGCATTTTTCATGCCCTGACAGCCTTCTGAATCCGATTTCGGATCACACCTCCCAACAATAAGACCTTTTGGTCCCCAAAAGGTTACGGACCACTCGACAAGCTCGGGATAGGTCACCCGTCTTGCTCTTTGTCTCTGAAAGATGATTACATTAGGGGAAGTAAAACACAATGAAGCTGAGACATCCACTTCTGGTAGAACCAAGTGACTTCTTTCTTTCCTTCACGATGTTCTTCTTGCTTCGCTGGTAATCCGTCCTCCTTCGTGGGTGCATGCAAAATCCTTTTGCCCTTCTTTGGAGGAAGCTCCGAATTAAGCTTCCAATAGCTAGCCTCTTGATGTCCACTCTTGCTGCAAAACGTACAACGAGTTTTTGGCATCCAGACCTGCTTAACCTTCTCCTTCTTCCGTTGTGGACTTGAGCCTTTACGTCGTGTTTCCTTCTTGGACGACATAGTTTTCCTGTAC